>JAPZAG010002016.1:0-22626 GCA_027475135.1 Bactrocera correcta
CCAAAATGCCTTTATACCGTTAAGGCTTTATGTAGACCTCATTAAGCTAAAAACTGTTTATTAACTTAATATGTTAAACTAATGATTTGACGCCTATCGATATCGATAGCTAAATGTGTATATACAAGAAAATCGACTTTATACCTGAATATAAGATTACGGAATTCTTCTACATGCACTGCCGTTATGCCGACATGGCTTTATATCAACTTCAATATGTTAAAGAAGGTTAACTAACTTAAATATGTTAAACTAATGATTTGAAACATTTCGATATCGCTTACTAAATGTGTAAATACAAGAAAATCGAATTTATACCTAAATATAAGATAACGGAATTCTTCTAAACGCACTGCCGTTATGCCGTTAAGGCTTTATGTAGACTTCAGTAAGATATAGGGGAATAATTAACTTAAATATGTTAAACTTATGATTTGAAGCATTTCGATATCGATTGCTAAATATGTAAATACAAGAAAATCGACTTTGTACCTAAATATAAGATTACGGGATTCTTTTAAATGCACTGCAGTTATACTGTTAAGGCTTTATGTAAACTTCAGTGCGTTAAAGAAGCTTTATTATAAATAACTTGAAAATGTAAAACTAATGATTTAAAGCATTTCGATATCGATTGCTAAATGTGTATGTACAACAATATCGACTTTATACCTAAATAAAAGATAACTGAATTCTTCTACATGCACTGCCGTTATGCCGCCATGGCTTCATAACACCTTCGGTAGGTTAAAGAAGGTAATTTAACCTAAATATGTTAAACTAATGATTTGAAGCATTTCGATATCGATTGCTATATATGTAAATACAAGAAACTTGACTTTATACCTAAACATAGGATAACAGAATTCTTCCAAATGCACTGCCGTTAATCCGCCATGGCTTTATGTCAACTTCAGTTCGTTAAAGAATGTTTATTAACTTTAATATGTTAAACTAATGATTTGAAGCATTTCGATATCGATTGCTCGATGTGTTTATACAACAAATCGACTTTGCACCTAAATATAAGATTACGGGATTCTTTTAAATGCACTGCAGTTATACTGTTAAGGCTTTATGTAAACTTCAGTGCGTTAAAGAAGCTTTATTATAAATAACTTGAAAATGTAAAACTAATGATTTAAAGCATTTCGATATCGATTGCTAAATGTGTATGTACAACAATATCGACTTTATACCTAAATAAAAGATAACTGAATTCTTCTACATGCACTGCCGTTATGCCGCCATGGCTTCATGTCACCTTCGGTAGGTTAAAGAAGGTAATTTAACTTAAATATGTTAAACTAATGATTTGAAGCATTTCGATATCGATTGCTAAATGTGCTATTACAAGAAACTTGACTTTATACCTAAACATAGGAAAACGGAATTCTTCCAAATGCACTGCCGTTAATCCGCCATGGCTTTATGTCAACTTCAGTTCTTTAAAGAAGGTTTGTTAACTTAAATATGTTAAACTAATGATTTGAAGCATTTCGATATCGATTTCTAAATGCATATATACAAGCAAATCGACTTTATACCTAAAAATAAGATTGCGGAATTCTTCCAAATTACTGTCGTTATGCCGCCATGGCTTTATTTCACCTTTAATACGTTAAAGATGGTTAATTAACTTAAATATGTTAAACTAATGATTTGAAGCATTTCGATATCGATTGCTAAATATGTATATACAAGATAATCGACTTTATACCTAAACATAAGATTTCGGAACTCTTCTAAATGCACTGCCGTTATGCCGTTATGGCTTTTTGTTAACTACTGTTCGTTAAAGAAGGTTTATTAACTTAATGTGTTAAACTAATGAGTTGAAGCATCTCGATATCGATTGCTAAATGTATATATATAACAAAATCGGATATATACCTAAATATAAGATTACGGAATTCTTCTACATGCACTATCGTTATACCGTTATGGCTTTATGTAAACTTCAGTAAGATAAAGAAGGTTAATAACCTTAAATTTGTTAAACAATCGATTTGAAGCATTTCGTTATCGATTGCTTAATGTGTATATACAAGAAAATCGAATTTATACCTAAATATAAAATTACGAATTTCTTCTAAATGCACTGCCGTTATACCGTTAAGGCTTTATGTTAACTTCGGTGCGTTAAACAAGCTTTATTAACTTAAATATGTTAAAATAATGATTTGAAGTATTTCTATATCGATTGCTAAATGAGTATATACAAGAAAATCGACTTTATACCTAATTATAAGGTTACGTAATTCTTCTAAATGCACTGCTGTTATGCCGCTAAGGCTTTATGTAGACTTCAGTAAGATAAAGAGGGTTAATTAACTTAAATATGTTAAACTAATGATTTGAAGCATTTCGATATCGATTGATAAATGTGTATATACAAGAAAATCGATTTTATACCTAGATATAAAATTACGGAATTCTTCTACATGCACTGCCGTTATGCCGCCATGGCTTTATGTCACCTTCGGTAGGTTAAAAAAGGTAATTTAACTTAAATATGTTAAACTAATGATTTGAAGCATTTCGATATAGATTGCTAAATGTGCTAGTACAAGAAACCTGACTTTATACCTAAACATAGGATAACGGAATTCTTCCAAATGCACTGCCGCTATTCCGCCATGGCTTTATGTCAACATCAGCTCGTTAAAGTAGGTTTGTTAACTTAAATATGTTAAACTAATGATTTGAAGCATTTCGATATCGATTGCTAAATGTGTATATACAAGAAAATCGACTTTACATATACCTAAATATAAGATCACGGAATTCCTCTACATGCACTGCCGTTATGCCGCCATGGCTTTATGACAACTTCAGTGCGTTGAAGAAGGTTTATTAACTTAAATATGTTAAACTAATGAATTGAAGCATCTCGATATCGATTGCTAAATGTGTATATACAAGAAAATCGACTTTTTACCTAAATATAAGATTACGGAATTCTTCTACATGCACTGCCGTTATGCCGCCATGGCTTTATGACAACTTCAGTGCGTTGCAGAAGGTTTATTAACTTAAATATGTTAAACTAATGAATTGAAGCTTCTCAATATCGATTGCTAAATGTGTATATACAAGAAAATCGACTTTATACCTAGATATAAAATTTCGGAATTCTTCTACATGCACTGCCGTTATGCCGCCATGGCTTTATGTCACCTTCGGTAGGTTAAAAAAGGTAATTTAACTTAAATATGTTAAACTAATGATTTGAAGCATTTCGATATCGATTGCTAAATGTGCTAGTACAAGAAACCTCACTGTATACCTAAACATAGGATAACGGAATTCTTCCAAATGCACTGCCGCTACTCCGCCATGGCTTTATGTCAACTTCAGTTCGTTAAAGTAGGTTTGTTAACTTAAATATGTTAAACTAATGATTTGAAGCATTTCGATATCGATTGCGAAATGTAGGTATACAAGAATATCGACTTTATACCTAAATATAAGATTACGAATTTCTTCTAAATGCACTGCCGTTATACCGTTATGGCTTTATGTAAACTTCAGTAAGATAAAGAAGGTTAATAACCTTAAATATGTTAAACAATCGATTTGAAGCATTTCGTTATCGATTGCTTAATGTGTATATACAAGAAAATCGAATTTATACCTAAATATAAAATTACGAATTTCTTCTAAATGCACTGCCGTTATACCGTTATGGCTTTATGTTAACTTCTGTGCGTTAAAGTAGGATTGTTAACTTAAATATGTTAAACTAATGATTTGAAGCATTTCGATATCGATTTCTAAATAAATATATACAAGAAAATCGACTTTATACCTAAATATAAGATTACAGAATTCTTTTAAATGCACTGCAGTTATACCGTTAAGGCTTTATGTAGACCTCTGTGCGTTAAAGGTTTATTAACTTGAATATGTTAAACTAATGATTTGAAGCATTTCGATATCGATTGCTAAATATATAAATACAAGAAAATCGACTTTTTACCTAAATATAAGATAACGGATTTCTTCTACATGCGTTGCCGTTATGCCACCATGGCTTTGTGACAACTTCAGTTCGTTGAAGAAGGTTTATTAACTTAAATATGTTAAACTAATGAATTGAAGCATCGCGATATCAATTGTTAAATGTGTATATACAAGAAAATCGACTTTATACCTAAACATAAGATTACGGAATTCTTCTACATGCGCTGCCGTTATACCGCCATGGCTTTATGTTAACTTCAGTGCGTTAAAGAAGGCTTATTAACCTAAATATGTTAAAATAATGATTTGAAACATTTCGATATATATATCGACTTTATATCTAAATATAAGATTATACCTAAATATAAGATTACGTAATTCTTCTAAATGCACTGCCGTTATGCCGTTAAGGCTTTATGTAGACTTCGGGAAAATAAAAAGGGTGAATTAACTTAAATATGTTAAACTAATGATCTCAAGCATTTCGATATCGATTGCTAATTGTGTTTATACAAAAAATCGATTTTATACCTAAATATAAAATTACGGAATTCTTCTACATGCACCGCCGTTATGCCGCCATGGCTTTATGTCACTTTCGGTAGGTTAAAGAAGGTAATTTAACTTAAATATGTTAAACTAATGATTTGAAGCATTTCGATATCGATTGCTAAATGTGCTTGTAGAAGAAATTTGACTTTTTACCTAAACATAGGATAACGGATTTCTTCCAAATGCACTGCCGTTAATCCGCCATGGTTTTATGTCAACTTCAGTTCGTTAAAGTAGGTTTGTTAACTTAAATATGTTAAACTAATGAGTTGAAGCATTTCGATATCGATTGCTAAATGCATATATATAAGAAAATCGACTTTATACATAAATATAAGATTACGGAATTCTTCCAAATTACTGTCGTTATGCCGCCGTGGCTTTATTTCACCTTCAATACGTTAAAGTTGGTTAATTAACATAAATATGTTAAACTAATGATTTGAAGCATTTCGATATCGATTGCTTACTGCATATATACAAGAAAATCGACTTTATACCTAAATATAAGACTACGGAATTCTTCCAAAGGTACTGTCGTTATGCCGCCATGGCTCTTTATCAACTTCAGTACGTTAAAGAAGGTTAATTAACTTAAATATGTTAAACTAATGGTTTGAAGCATTTCGATATCGACTGCTAAATGTGTAAATACAAGAAAATCGACTTTACACCTAAATATAAAATTATTACATTACGGAATTCTTCTAAATGCACTGCCGTTATGCCGTTAAGGCTTTATGTAGACTTCAGTAAGATAGATGGGAATAACTAACTTAAATATGTTAAAATAATTATATGAAGCATTTCGATATCGATTGCTAAATGTGCTAGTACAAGAAACCTGACTTTATACCTAAACATAGGATAACGGAATTCTTCCAAATGCACTGCCGCTATTCCGCCATGGCTTTATGTCAACTTCAGTTCGTTAAAGTAGGTTTGTTAACTTAAATATGTTAAACTAATGATTTGAAGCATTTCGAAAAGAAAATGGACTTTATACCTTAATATAAGATTACGGAATTCTTCTAAATGCACTGCAGTTATCCCATTAAGGCTTTATGTAGACTTCAGTGCGTTAAAGAAGGTTTATTAACTTTAATATGTTAAACTAATGATTTGAAGCATTTCGATATCGATAACTAAATGTGTATATACAAGAAAATCGACTTTACATATACCTAAATATAAGATTACGGAATTCTTTCAAATGTACTGTCGTTATGCCGCCATGGTTCGTATCAACTACAATACGTAAAAGAAGGTTAATTATTTTAAATATGTTAAACTAATGGTTTGAAGCATTTCGATATCGACTGCTAAAAGTGTAAATACAACAAAATCGACTTTATACCTAAATTATAAATTATAACATTACGGATTTCTTCTAAATGCACTGCCGTTATACCGTTAAGGCTTTATGTAGACCTCATTAAGCTAAAAAATGTTTATTAACTTAATATGTTAAACTAATGATTTGAAGCATTTCGATATCGATAGCTAAATGTGTATATACAACAAATTCGAATTTATACCTAAACATAAGATTACGGAATTCTTCTACATACACTGCCGTTATACCGCCATGGCTTTATGTTAACTTCAGTGCGTTCAAGAAGCCTTATTAACTTAAATATGTTAAAATAATGATTTGAAGCATTTCGATATCGATTGCTAAATGAGTACATACAAGAAAATCGACTTTATACCTAAATATAAGATTACGTAATTCTTCTAAATGCTCTGCCGTTATGCCGTTAAGGCTTTATGTAGACGTCAGGAAGATAAATAGGGTGAATTAACTTAAATATGTTAAACTAATGATTTGAAGCATTTCGATATCGATTTCTAAATGTCGACATACAAGAACATCGACTTTATACCTTAATATAAGATTACGGAATTCTTCCAAATTAAACTTATGATTTGAAGCATTTCGATATCGATAGCAAAATGAGTATATACAAGAAAATCAATTTTATACCTATATATAAGATTACGGAATTCTTTTCATGCACTGCCGCTATGCCGCCATGGCTATATGCCAACTTCAGATCGTTAAAGAAGGTTTATTAACTTAAAAGTGTTAAACTAATGAGTTGAGGCATCTTGATATCGATTGCTAAATGTATATATACAACAAAATCGACTTTATACCTAAATATAAGATTACGGAATTCTTCTAAATGCACTGCCGTTATACCGTTATGGCTTTATCTAAACTTCAGTAAGATCAAGAAGGTTAATAACCTTAAATATGTTAAACTATCGATTTGAAGCATTTCGTTATCGATTTCTTAATGTGTATATACAAGAAAATCGAATTTATACCTAAATATAAGATTACGAATTTCTTCTAAATGCACTGCCGTTATGCCGCCATGGCTTTATATCAACTTCAATAAGTTAAGGAAGGTTAACTAACTTAAATATGTGAAACTAATGATTTAAAACATTTCGATATCGCTTGCTAAATGTGTATATACAAGAAAATCGAATTTATACCTAAATATAAGATAACGGAATTCTTCTAAATGCACTACCATTATGCCGTTAAGGCTTTATGTAGAATTCAGTAAGATAGAGGGGAATAATTAACTTAAATATGTTAAACTTATTATTTGAAGCATTTCGATATCGATTGCTAAATATGTAAATACAAGAAAATCGACTTTGTACCTAAATATAAGATTACGGAATTCTTCTACATGCACTATCGTTATGCCGCCATGGCTTTATGTTAACTTCAGTGCGTTAAAGAAGCTTTATTAACTTAAATATATTAAAATAATGATTTGAAGTATTTCGATATCGATTGCTAAATGAGTATATACAACAAAATCGACTTTATACCTAATTATAAGGTTACGTAATTCTTCTAAATGCACTGCCGTTATGCCGTTAAGGCTTTATGTAGACTTCAGTAAGATAAAGATGGTTAATTAACTTAAATATGTTAAACTAATGATTTGAAGCATTTCGATATCGATTGATAAATGTGTATATACAAGAAAATCGATTTTATACCTAGATATAAGATTACGGAATTCTTCTACATGCACTGCCGTTATGCCGCCATGGCTTTATGTCACCTTCTGTAGGTTAAAAAAGTTATTTTAACTTAAATGTGTTAAACTAATGATTTGAAGCATTTCGATATCGATGGCTAAATGTGCTAGTACAAGAAATTTGACATTATACCTAAACATAGGATAATGGAATTCTTCCAAATGCACTGCCGTTAATCCGCCATGGCTTTATGTCAACTTCAGTTCGTTAAAGTAGGTTTGTTAACTTAAATATGTTAAACCAATGATTTGAAACATTTCGATATCGCTTGATAAATGTGTATATACAAGAAAATCGAATTTATACCTAAATATAAGATAACGAAATTCTTCTAAACGCACTGCCGTTATGCCGTTAAGGCTTTATGTAGACTTCAGTAAGATAGAGGGGAATAATTAACTTAAATATGTTAAACTTATGATTTGAAGCATTTCGATATCGATTGCTAAATATGTAAATACAAAAAAATCGACTTTGTACCTAAATATAAGATTACGGAATTCTTTTAAATGCCCTGCAGTTATACCGTTAAGGCTTTATGTAGACTTCAGTGCGTTAAAGAAGGTTTATTATGAATAATTTGAAAATGTAAAACTAATGATTTGAAGCATTTCGATATCGATTGCTAAATGAGTATATACAAGAAAATCGACTTTATACTTAAATATAAGATTATAAAATTCTTCTAAACGCACTGCCGTTATGCCGTTAAGGCTTTTGTAGTCTTCAGTATGAAAAAGAGGGTTAATTAACTTAAATATGTTAAACTAATGATTTGAAGCATTTCGATATCGACTGCTAAATGTGTATATACAAGAAAGTCGAATTTATACCTAAATATAAGATTACGGAATTCTTCCACATGTACTGTCGTTATGCCGCCATGGCTTTTTATCACCTCCAATACGTTAAAGAAGGTTAATTATTTTAAATATGTTAAACTAGTGGTTTGAAGCATTTCGATATCGATTGCTAAATGTGTAAATACAAGAAAATCGACTTTATACCTAAATATAAAATTATAACGTTACGGAATTCTTCTAAGTGCACTGCCCTTATACCGTTAAGGCTTTATGTAGACTTCAGTAAGCTAAAAAATGTTTATTAACTTAATATATTAAACTAATGATTTGAAGCATTTCGATATCGATAGCAAAATGAGCATATACAAGAAAATCAATTTTATACCTATATATAAGATTACGGAATTCTTTTCATGCACTGCCGCTATGCCGCCATGGCTATATGCCAACTTCAGATCGTTAAAGGAGGTTTATTAACTTAAATATGTTAAACTAATGATTTGAAGCATCTCGATATCGATTGCTAAATGTATATATACAACAAAATCGACTTTATACCTAAATATAAGATTACGGAGTTCTTCTAAATGCACTGCCGTTATACCGTTATGGCTTTATGTAAACTTCAGTAAGATAAAGAAGGTTAATAACCTTTAATATGTTAAACTATCGAATTGAAGCATTTCGTTATCGATTGCTTAATGTGTATATACAAGAAAATCGAATTTATACCTAAATATAAGATTACGAATTTCTTCTAAATGCACTGCCGTTATGCCGCCATGGCTTTATATCAACTTCAATAAGTTAAAGAAGGTTAACTAACTTAAATATGTTAAACTAATGATTTAAAACATTTCGATATCGCTTGCTAAATGTGTATATACAAGAAAATCGAATTTATACCTAAATATAAGATACCGGAATTCTTCTAAATGCACTGCCGTTATGCCGTTAAGGCTTTATGTAGACTTCAGTAAGATAGAGGGGAATAATTAACTTAAATATGTTAAACTTATGATTTGAAGCATTTCGATATCGATTGCTAAATACGTAAATACAAAAAAATCGACTTTGTACCTAAATATAAGATTACGGAATTCTTTTAAATGCACTGCAGTTATACCGTTAAGGCTTTATGTAGACTTCAGTGCGTTAAAGAAGGTTTATTATAAATAACTTGAAAATGTAAAACTAATGATTTGAAGCATTTCGATATCGATTTCTAAATGTATATATACAAGAAAATCGATTTTATACCTAAATATAAGATTACAGAATTCTTCCAAATTACTGTCGTTATGCCGCCATGGCTTTATATCACCTTCAATACGCTAAAGATGGTTAATTAATTAAAATATGTTAAACTAATGATTTGAAGCATTTCGATATCGATTGCTATATGAGTATATACAAGAAAATCGACTTTATACATAAATAGAAGATTACGGAATTCATCGAAATACACTGCCGTTATGGCTTTATATAAAATTCAGTACGTTAAAAAAGGTTGTTTAACTTAAATATGTTAAAGTAATTATTTGAAGCATCTCGACATCGATTCCTAAATGTGTAAATACATGAAAATCGACTTTAACCTAAATATAAAATTATAAGATTACGGAATTCTTCTACATGCACTGCCGTTATGCCGCCATGGCTTTATGCCAACTTCAGTTCGTTAAAGAGGTTTAATTAACTTAAATATGTGAAACTAATGATTTGAAGCATTTCGATATCGATTGCTAAATGTGTATATACAAGAAAATCGACTTTATACCTAAATATAAGATTACAGAATTCTTCCAAATTACTGTCGTTATGCCGCCATGGCTTTATATCACCTTCAATACGCTAAAGATGGTTAATTAATTAAAATATGTTAAACTAATGATTTGAAGCATTTCGATATCGATTGCTATATGAGTATATACAAGAAAATCGACTTTATACATAAATAGAAGATTACGGAATTCATCGAAATACACTGCCGTTATGGCTTTATATAAAATTCAGTACGTTAAAGAAGGTTTATTAACTTAAATATGTTAAACTAATGATTTGAAGCATTTCGATATCGATTGCTAAATGTGCAAATACAAGAAAATCGACTTTATACCTAAATATAAAATTATAAGATTACGGAATTCTTCTACATGCACTGCCGTTATGCCGCCATGGCTTTATGCCAACTTCAGTTCGTTAAAGAGGTTTAATTAACTTAAATATGTGAAACTAATGATTTGAAGCATTTCGATATCGATTGCTAAATGTGTATATACAAGAAAATCGACTTTATACCTAAATATAAGATAACGGAATTCTTCTACATGCACTGCCGTTATGCCGCCATGGCTTTATGCCAACTTCAGTTTATTAAAGAGGGTTTATTAACTTTAATATGTTAAACTAATGATTTGAAGCATTTTGATATCGATTGCTAAATGTGTATATATAAGAAAATCGACTTAACACCCAAATATAGCATTAAGTAGTTCTTCTAAATGCACTGCCGTTATACCGTTAAGGCTTTATGTAGACTTCAGTAAGATAAAGAAGGTTAATTAACTTAAATATATTGAACTAATGATTTGAACCATTTCGATATCGATTGCTAAATGAGTGTATACAAGAAAATCGACTTTATACCTAAATATGAGGTTAAGAAATTCTTCTACATCCACTGGCGTCATACCGTTAAGGCTTTATGTAAACTTCAGTACGATAAAGTACGCTAATTAACTTGGATATGTTAAACTAATGATTTGAAGCATTTCGATATCGATTGCTTAATGCATATATATTGTGTTAACTTCAGTGCGTTAAAGAAGCTTTATTAACTTAAATATGTTAAAATAATGATTTTGAGCATTTCGATATCGCTCGCTAACTGTGTATATACAAGAAAAACGACTTTATACCTAAACATAAGATAACGGAATTCTTCTAAATGCACTGCCGTTATGCCGTTAAGGCTTTATGTAAACTTCAGTTCGTTAAAAAAGTTTTATTAATTTAAATATGTTAAACTAGTGATTTGAAGCATTTCGATATCGTTTGCTAAATGTGTATATAAAAGAAAATCGTTTTTATACCTAAATATAAGACTACGGAATTCTTCGAAATGCACTGCCGTCATGCCGATAAGACTTTATGTAAACGCCAGTAAGATAAAGTAGGCTTAATAACTTAAATACATATGTGAAAGCAGTTATTTGAAGCATTTCGATATCGATTGCTAAATGAGTATATACAAGAAAATCGACTTTATACCTAAATATAAGATTACGTTATTCTTCTAAATGCTTTGCCGTCATGCCGTTAAGGCGTTTGTAGACTTCAGTAGGATAAAGAGGGTTAATTAACTTAAATATGTTAAACTAATGATTTGAAGCATTTCGATAACGATTGCTAAATGTGCATATACAAAAAAATCGAATTTATACCTAAACATAAGATTACGGAATTCCTCTACATGCACTGCCGTTATGCCGCTATGGCTTTATGTTAACTTCTGTTCGTTAAAGAAGTTTTATTAACTTAAATATGTTAAACTAATGATTTCAAAATTTTCGAAATCGATTGCTAAATGCATATATACAAGAAAATCTTCTTTATACCTAAATATAAGATTACGGAATTCTTCCAAATGTACTGTCGTTATGCCGCCATGGCTTTCTATATACTTCAAGACGTTATAGAAGGTTAATAAACTTAAATATGTTAAACTAATGATTTGAAGCATTTCGATATCGATTGCAAAATGTGTATATACAAAAAAATCGAATTTATACCTGAATATAAAATTACGGAATTTTTCTACCTGCCCTGCCGTTATGCCGCCATGGCTTTATGTTAACTTCAGTGCGTTAAAAAAGCTTTATTAACTTAAATATGTTAAACTAATGATTTGAAGCGTTTCCATATCGATTGCTAAATGTGCATATACAAGAAAATCGACTTTATACCTAAACATAAGCTTACGGAATTCTTCTAAATGCATTGCCGTTAAGCCGCCATGGCTTTATGTTAACTTCAGTGCGTTAAAAAAGCTTTATTAACTTAAATATGTTAAACTAATGATTTGAAGATTTCCGAAATCGAATGCTAAATGCATATATACAAGAAAATCTTCTTTCTACCTAAACATAAGATTACGGAATTCTTCCAAATGTACTGTCGTTATGCCGCCATGGCTTTATATCACCTTCAATACGTCAAAGAAGGTTAATTAGCTTAAATATGTTAAACTAATGATTTGAAGCATTTCGAAATCGATTTCTTAATGCATATATACAAGAAAATCGACTTTCTACCTAAACATAAGATTACGGAATTCTTCCAAATGTACTGTCGTTATGCCGCCATGGCTTTATGCCAACTTCCGTGCGTTAAAGAAGGTTAATTAACTTAAATATGTTAAACTAATGATTTGAAGCATTTCGATATCGATTGCTAAATGTGTATATACAACAAAATCGACTTTATACCTAAATATAAGCTTACGGAATTCTTCTAAATGCATTGCCGTTAAGCCACCATGGCTTTATGTTAACTTCAGTGCGTTAAAGAAGCTTTATTAACTTAAATATGTTAAACTAATGATTTGAAGATTTTCGGAATCTACTGCTAAATGCATATATACAACAAAATCGACTTTATACCTAAATATAAGATAACGGAATTTTTCTAAATGCACTGCCGTTATGTCTTTATGGCTTTATGTTAACTTCAGTTCGTTTAAGAAGGTTTATTAACTTAGATATGTTACACCGGTTATTTGAAGCATTTCGAAATCGATTTCTTAATGCATATATACAAGAAAATCGACTTTCTACCTAAATATAAGATTACGGAATTCTTCCAAATGTACTGTCGTTATGCCGCCAAGGCTTTATATCAACTTCAATATGTTAAAAAAGGTTAATTAACTTAAATATGTTATACTAATGATTTGAAGCATTTAGATACCGATTGCTAAATGTGAATATACAAAAAAATCGAATTCATAGCTAAATATAAGGTTACGGAATTCTTCAACATGCACTGCCGTTATGCCGCCATGGCTTTATATCAACTTCAATACGTTAAAGAAGGTTAATTAACTTAAATATGTTAAACTAATGATTGGAGGCATTTCGATATTGATTGCTAAATGTGTATATACAACAAAATCGACTTCATACCTAAATATAAGATTGCCAATTTCTTCTAAATGTCGCAATGTCGTTATGCAGTTTCGGCTTAATGTTAATTTCGGTTCGTTAAAGAAGGTTTATTAACGTAGATATGTTACACCAGTTATTTGAAGCATTTCGAAATCGATTGCTTAATGCATATATACAAGAAAATCTTCTTTATACCTAAATATAAGATTACGAAATTCTTCCAAATGTACTGTCGTTACGCCGCCATGGCTTTATATCACCTTCAATACGTTAAAGAAGTTTAATTAACTTAAATATGTTAAACTAATGATTTGAAGCATTTCGATATCGATTGCTAAATGTGTATATATAACAAAATCGACTTTATACCTAAGTATAAAATTATAACATTACGGAATTCTTTTGAATAAACAAAGTTTATTAACTTTAATATGTTAAACTAATGATTTGAAGCATTTTGATATCGATTGCTAAATGTGTATATACAAGAAAATCGACTTTATACATAAATATATGATTACGGAATTCTTCTAAATGCACTGCCGTTATGCCGTTAAGGTTTTTGTAGTCTTCAGTAAGATAAAGAGGGTTAATTAACTTATTTTCGATATCGATTGCTAAATGTGTAAATACAAGAAAATCGACTTTATACCTAAATATAAAATTATAACATTAGGGAATTCTTCTAAATGCACTGCCGTTACACCGCCATGGCTTTATGTAGACTTCAGTAAGCTAAAAAAAGTTTATTTACTTAAATATGTTAAACTAATGATTTGAAGCATTTCGATATCGATTGCTAAATGTGCATATACAACAAAATCGACTTTATACCTAAATATAAGATTACGAAATTCTTATAAATGCTCTGCCGTTATGCCGCCATGGATTTATGCCAACTTCAGCTCGTTAAAGAAGGTTTATTAACTTAAATATGTTAAACTAGTGATTTGAATCATTTCGATATCGATTGCTATATGAGTATATACAAGAAAATCGACTTTAAACCTAAATATAAGATTACGTAATTCTTCTTAATGCACTGTCATTATGCCGTTAAGGCTCTTGTAGACTTCAGTAAGATTAAGATGGTTATTTAACTTAAATATGTTAAACTAATGATTTGAAGCATTCTGATATCGATTGCTAAATGTGTATATATAAGAAACTCGTTTTTATACCTAAATATAAGATTTCGTAATTCTCCTAAATGCACTGCCGTTATGCCGTTGTGGCTTTGTGTTAACTTCTTTTCGTTAAAGAAGGTTTATTATCTTAAATATGTTAGAATAGTTATTTGAAGCATTTCGAAATCGATTGCTAAATGCATATATACAAGAAATTCTTCTTCATACCTAAATATAAGATTACGGAATTCTTCCAAATGTACTGCCGTTATGCCGCCATGGCTTTATATCACCTTCAATACGTTAAAGAAGGTTAATTAACTTAAATATGTTAAACTAATGATTGAAAACATTTCGATATCGATTGCTAAATGTGTATATACAAGAAAATCGAATTTATACCTAAATATAAGATTACGGAATTCTTCTACATGCACTCCCGTTATGCCGCCATGGCTTTATGCCAACTTCAGTTCGTTAAAGTAGGTTTATTAACTTAAATATGTTAAACTACTGATTTGAATAATTTCGATATCGATTGCTATATGAGTATATACAAGAAAATCGACTTTAAACCTAAATATAAGATTACGTAATTCTTCTTAATGCACTGCCATTATGCCGTTAAGGCTCTTGTAGACTTCAGTAAGATTAAGATGGTTATTTAACTTAAATATGTAAAACTAATGATTTGAAGCATTTCGATATCGATTGCTAAATGTGTATATATAAGAAACTCGACTTTATACCTAAATATAAGATTTCGTAATTCTTCTAAATGTACTGCCGTTATGCCGTTGTGGCTTTGTGATAAATTCTGTTCGTTAAAGAAGGTTTATTACCTTAAATATGTTAAAATAGTTATTTGAAGCATTTCGATATCGATTGCTAAATGTGTATATACAAGAAAATCGACTTTATACCTCAACATAAGATTACGGAATTCTTCTACATGCACTGCCGTTATGCCGCCATGGCTTTATGCCAACTTCAGTTTATTAAAGAGGGTTTATTAACTTTAATATGTTAAACTAATGATTTGAAGCATTTTGATATCGATTGCTAAATGTGTATATATAAGAAAATCGACTTTACACCCAAATATAGCATTAAGTAGTTCTTCTAAATGCACTGCCGTTATACCGTTAAGGCTTTATGTAGACTTCAGGAAGATAAAGAAGATTAATTAACTTAAATGTGCTAAAATTATGATTTGAAGCATTTCAATATCGATTGTGAAATGTGTATATTTAACAAAATCGACTTTATACCTAAATATAAAATTACGGAATTCTTCCAAATGCACTGCCTTTATACCCTTAAGGCTTTATGTAAACTTCAGTAAGATAAAGAAGTTTAATTAACTTAAATATATTGAACTAATGATTTGAACCATTTCGATATCGATTGCTAAATGAGTGTATACAAGAAAATCGACTTTATACCTAAATATGAGGTTAAGAAATTCTTCTAAATCCACTGGCGTCATACCGTTAAGGCTTTATGTAAACTTCAGTACGATAAAGTACGCTAATTAACTTAGATATGTTAAACTAATGGTTTGAAGCATTTCGATATCGATTGCTTAATGCATATATATTGTGTTAACTTCAGTGCGTTAAAGAAGCTTTATTAACTTAAATATGTTAAAATAATAATTTTGAGCATTTCGATATCGCTCTCTAACTGTGTATATACAAAAAAAACGACTTTATACCTAAACATAAGATAACGGAATTCTTCTAAATGCACTGCCGTTATGCCGTTAAGGCTTTATGTAAACTTCAGTTCGTTAAAAAAGTTTTATTAATTTAAATATGTTAAACTAGTGATTTGAAGCATTTCGATATCGTTTGCTAAATGTGTATATAAAAGAAAATCGACTTTATACCTAAATATAAGACTACGGAATTCTTCGAAATGCACTGCCGTCATGCCGATAAGGCTTTATGTAAACGCCAGTAAGATAAAGTAGGCTAAATAACTTAAATACATATGTGAAAGCAGTTATTTGAAGCATTTCGATATCGATTGCTAAATGAGTATATACAAGAAAATCGACTTTATACCTAAATATAAGATTACGTTATTCTTCTAAATGCTTTGCCGTCATGCCGTTAAGGCGTTTGTAGACTTCAGTAGGATAAAGAAGGTTAATTAACTTAAATATGTTAAACTAATGATTTGAAGCATTTCGATAACGATTGCTAAATGTGCATATACAAAAAAATCGAATTTATACCTAAACATAAGATTACGGAATTCCTCTACATGCACTGCCGTTATGCCGCCATGGCTTTATGTTAACTTCTGTTCGTTAAAGAAGTTTTATTAACTTAAATATGATAAACTAATGATTTGAAGATTTCCGAAATCGATTGCTAAATGCATATATACAAGAAAATCTTCTTTCTACCTAAACATAAGATTACGGAATTCTTCCAAATGTACTGTCGTTATGCCGCCATGGCTTTATATCACCTTCAATACGTCAAAGAAGGTTAATTAGCTTAAATATGTTAAACTAATGATTTGAAGCATTTCGAAATCGATTTCTTAATGAATATATACAAGAAAATCGACTTTCTACTCAAACATAAGATTACGGAATTCTTGCAAATGTACTGTCGTTATGCCGCCATGGCTTTATGCCAACTTCCGTTAATTAAAGAAGGTTAATTAACTTAAATATGTTAAACTAATGATTTGAAGCATTTCGACATCGATTGCTAAATGTGTATATACAACAAAATCGACTTTATACCTAAATATAAGCTTACGGAATTCTTCTAAATGCATTGCCGTTAAGCCACCATGGCTTTATGTTAACTTCAGTGCGTTAAAGAAGCTTTATTAACTTAAATATGTTAAACTAATGATCTGAAGATTTTCGGAATCTACTGCTAAATGCATATATACAACAAAATCGACCTTATACCTAATTATAAGGTAACGGAATTTTTCTAAATGCACTGCCGTTATGCCGTTATGGCTTTATGTTAACTTCAGTTCGTTTAAGAAGGTTTATTAACTTAGATATGTTACACCGGTTATTTGAAGCATTTCGAAATCGATTTTCTACCTAAAAATAAAATTACGGAATTCTTCCAAATGTACTATCGTTATGCCGCCAAGGCTTTATATCAACTTCAATATGTTAAAAAAGGTTAATTAACTTAAATATGTTAAACTAATGATTTGAAGCATTTAGATACCGATTGCTAAAAGTGAATATACAAAAAAATCGAATTCATAGCCAAATATAAGGTTACGGAATTCTTCAACATGCACTGCCGTTATGCCGCCATGGCTTTATATCAACTTCAATACGTTAAAGAAGGTTAAATAACTTAAATATGTTAAACTAATGATTTGAGGCATTTCGATATTGATTGCTAAATGTGTATATACAACAAAATCGACTTTATACCTAAATATAAAATTATAACATTACGGAATTCTTCTGAATGCACTTCCGGTATACCGTTAAAGCTTTATGTAGACTTCAGGAAGCTAAACAAAGTTTATTAACTTAAATATGTTAAACTAATGATTTGAAGCATTTCGATATCGATTGCTAAATGTGTATATACAAGAAAATCGACTTTATACCTAAATATATGATTACGGAATTCTTCTAAATGCACTGCCGTTATGCCGTTAAGGTTTTTGTAGTCTTCAGTAAGATAAAGAGGGTTAATTAACTTAAATATGTTAAACTAGTGATCTGAAGATTTTCGATATCGATTGCTAAATGTGTAAATACAAGAAAATCGACTTTATACCTAAATATAAAATTATAACATTAGGGAATTCTTCTAAATGCACTGCCGTTACACCGCCATGGCTTTATGTAGACTTCAGTAAGCTAAAAAAAAGTTTATTTACTTAAATATGTTAAACTAATGATTTGAAGCATTTCGATATCGATTGCTAAATGTGCATATACAACAAAATCGACTTTATACCTAAATATAAGATAACGAAATTCTTCCAAATGCACTGCCGTTATGCCGCCATGGATTTATGCCAACTTCTGTTCGTTAAAGAAGGTTTATTACCTTAAATATGTTAAAATAGTTATTTTAAGCATTTCGAAATCGATTGCTAAATGCATATATATACAAGAAAATCTTCTTTATACCTAAATATAAGATTACGGAATTCTTCCAAATGTACTGTCGTTATGCCGCCATGGCTTTATATCACCTTCAATACGTTAAAGAAGTTTATTTAACTTAAATATGTTAAACTACTGATTGAAAGCATTTCGATATCGATTGCTAAATGCATATATACAAGAAAATCTTCTTTATACCTAAATATAAGATTACGGAATTCTTCCAAATGTACTGTCGTTATGCCGCCATGGCTTTATATCACCTTCAATACGTTAAAGAAGGTTAATTAACTTAAATATGTTAAACTAATGATTGAAAGCATTTCGATATCGATTGCTAAAAGTGTATATACAACAAAATCGAATTTATACCTAAATATAAGATTACGGAATTCTTCTACATACACTGCCGTTATACCGCCATGGCTTTATGTTAACTTCAGTGCGTTCAAGAAGGTTAATTAACTTAAATATGTTAAACTAATGATTTGAAGCATTTCGATATCGATTGCTAAATGTGTATATACAAAAAAATCGAATTAATACCTAAATATAAGATTACGAAATTCTTCTAAATTCACTGCCGTTATGCCGTTAAGCTTTTATGTGGACTTCAGTGCGTTAAAGAAGCTTTATTAACTTAAATATGTTAAACTAATGATTTGAAGATTTTCGAAATCGATTGCTAAATGCATATATACAACAAAATCGACTTTATACCTTAATATAAGTTTACGGAATTCTTCCAAATGCACTGACGTTATACCGTTATGGCTTTATGTTAACTTCAGTTAGTTAAAGAAGGTTTATTAACTTAAATATGTTAAACCAGTTATTTGAAGCATTTCGGTATCGATTGCTTAATTTATATATACCAGAAAATTGACTTTATACCTAAATATAAGATTATGGAATTCTTCCGAATGTACTGTCATTATGCCGCCATGGCTTTATATCAACTTCACTACGTTAAAAAGGGTTAATTAACTTAAATATGTTAAACTAATGATTTGAAGCATTTAGATATCGATTGCAAAATGTGTATATACAAAAAAATCGAATTTATACCTGAATATAAGATTACGGAATTCTTCTACATGCACTGCCGTTATGCCGCCATGGCTTTGTGTTTACTTAAGTGCGTTAAAGTAGGTTTGTTAACTTAAATATGTTAAACTAATGATTTGAAGCATTTCGATATCGATTGCTAAATAAGTATATACAAGAAAATCGACTTTATACCTAAATATAAGATTACGGAATTCTTCTAAATGCTTTGTCGTTATGCCCTTAAGGCGTTTGTAGACTTCAGTAGGATAAAGAGGGTTAATTAACTTAAATATGTTAAACTAATGATTTGAAGCATTTCGATATCGATTGCTAAATGTGCATATATAAAAAAATCGAATTTATACCTTAACATAAGATAACGGAATTCCTCTACATGCACTGCCGTTATGCCGCCATGGCTTTATGCCAACTTCCGTTCGTTAAAGAAGGTTAATTAACTTTAATATGTTAAACTAATGATTTGAAGATTTTCGAAATCGATTGCTAAATGCATATATACAAGAAAATCTTCTTTATACCTAAATATAAGATTACGGAATTCTTCCAAAAGGGACCGTCGTTATGCCGCCATGGCTTTATATCACCTTCAATACGTTAAAGAAGGTTAATTAACTTAAATGTAAACTAATGATTTGAAGCATTTCGATATCGATTGCTAAATGCGTATATAAAACAAAATCGACTTTATACCTAAATATAAGCTTACAGAATTCTTCTAAATGCACTGCCGTTATGCCGCCATGGCCTTGTGTTAGCTTCATTGCGTTAAAAAAGCTTTATTAACTTAAATATGTTAAACTAATGATTTGAGTCATTTCCATATCGATTGCTTAATGCGCATATACAAGAAAATCGACTTTATACCTAAATATAAGATAACGGAATTTTTCTAAATGCACTGCCGTTATGCCGTTATGGCTTTATGTTAACTTCAGTTCGTTTAAGAAGGTTTTTTAACTTAGATATGTTACACCAGTTATTTGAAGCATTTCGAAATCGATTTCTTAATGCATATATACAAGAAAATCGACTTTCTACCTAAATATAAGATTACGGAATTCTTCCAAATATACTGTCGTTATGCCGCCAAGGCTTTATATCAACTTCAATATCTTATAGAAGGATAATTAACTTAAATATGTTAAACTAATGATTGGAAGCATTTCGATATCGATTGCTAAATGTGTATATACAACAAAATCGACTTTATACCTAAATATTTTTTTTTTTTTTTTTTTTTTTTTTTTTTTAAAGCTTACATAATAACAAATTATTATACAAACTAAAGAACGCAGCGCTAGCAATATATACCTAAATATAATTTACGGAATTCTTCTAAATGCACTGCCGTTACACCGTTATAGCTTTATTTAACTTCAGTTAGTTAAAGAAGGTTTATTAACTTAAATATGTTAAACCAGTTATTTGAAGCATTT
Source organism: Bactrocera correcta (assembly GCA_027475135.1). Classification (NCBI taxonomy): domain Eukaryota; kingdom Metazoa; phylum Arthropoda; class Insecta; order Diptera; family Tephritidae; genus Bactrocera; species Bactrocera correcta. The sequence goes on from JAPZAG010002016.1 coordinate 21,316, forward strand.
CAATGTCGATTGCTTAATGCATATATACAAGAAAATCGACTTTCTACCTAAATATAAGATTACGGAATTCTTCCAAATGAGCTGTCGTTATGCCGCCAAGGCTTTATATCAACTTCAGTATGTTAAAAAAGGTTAATTAACTTAAATATGTTAAACTAATGATTTGAAGCATTTAGATACCGATTGCTAAATGTGAATATACAAAAAAATCGAATTCATAGCTAAATATAAGACTACGGAATTCTTCTACATGCACTGCCGTTATGCCGCCATGGCTTTGTGTTAACTTCAGTGCGTTAAAGTAGGTTTGTTAACTTAAATATGTTAAACTCATGATTTGAAGCATTTCGATATCGATAGCTAAATGAATATATACAAGAAAATCGACTTTATACCTAAATATAAGATTACGTAAATCTTCTAAATGTTTTGCCGTTATGCCGTTAAGGCGTTTGTAGACTTCAGTAAGATAAAGAGAGTTAATTAATTTAAATATGTTAAACTAATGATTTGAGGCATTTCGATATCGATTGCTAAATGGGTAAATACAAGAAAATCGACATCATACCTAAATATAAGATTGCGGATTTCTTCTAAATGAAATTCCGTTATGCAGTTATGGCTTTATGTTAATTTCGGTTCGTTAAAGAAGGTTAATTTGCTTAAATATATTAAACTAATGATTTGAAGATTTTCGAAATCGATTGCTTAATGCATATATACAAGAAAATCGACTTTATACCTAAATATAAGATTACGGAATTCTTTCAAATGTACTGTCGTTATGCCGCCTTGGCTATATATCACCTTCAATACGTTAAAGAAGGTTAATTAACTTAAATATGTTAAACTAATGATTTGAAGCATTTCGACATCGATTGCTAAATATGTATATACAACAAAATCGGCTTTATACCTAAACATAAGATTACGAAATTCTCCCAAACGCACTGCCGTTATACCGTTATGGCTTTATGTAAACTTCAGTAAGATAAAGAAGGTTAATTAACTTAAGTATGTTAAACTAATGATTTGAAGCATTTCGATATCGATTGCTAAATGCTTGTATACACGAAAATCGGCTTTATACTTAAATATAAGATTACGGAATTATTCTAAATGCACTGCCGTTATGCCGCCATGGGTTTATGCAATCTTCAGTTCGGTAAAGAAGGTTTGTTTACTTAAATATGTTAAACTAATGATCTGAAGCATTTCGATATCGATTGCTAAATGTGTATATACAAGAAAACCGACTTTATACCTAAATATATGATAACGGAATTCTTCTGAATGCACTGCCGTTATGCC
>JAPZAG010002017.1:0-22614 GCA_027475135.1 Bactrocera correcta
TGCTTCAAACCATTAGTTAACCTATTTAAAATAGTTAACCTTCTTTAACGTATCGAAGTTGATACAAAGCCATGGCGGCATAACGACAGTATATTTGGAAGAATTCCGTAATCTTATATTTAGGTATAAAGTCGATTTTCTTGAATATACACATTTAGCAATCGATATTGAAATGCTTCAAATCATTACTTTTACATATTTAAGTTAATAAACCTTCTTTAACGCACTGAAGTCTACATAGAGCGTTAACGGCATAACGGCAGTGCATTTAGAAAAATTCCGTTATCTTATATTTAGGTATAAATTCGATTTTCTTGTATATACACATTTAGCAAGCGATATCGAAATGCTTCAAATCATTAGTTTAACATATTTAAGTTAATTAACCTTCTTTAACGTATTGAAGTTGATAAAGAGCCTTGGCGGCATAACGACAGTACATTTGGAAGAATTCCGTAGTCTTATATTCAGGTATAAAGTCGATTTTCTTGTATATATGCATTAAGCAATCGATATCGAAATGCTTCAAATAACTGGTTTAACATATTTAAGTTAATAAACCTTCTGTAACGAACTGAAGTTAATATAAAGCCATAACGGCATAACGGCAGTGCATTTAGAAGAATTACGTAATCTTATATTTAGGTATGAATTCGATTTTCTTGTATATACTCATTTAGCAATCGATATCGAAATGCTTCAAACAACTGGTTTAGCATATTTAGTTTAATTAACCTTCTTTATCTTACTGAAGTTTAAATAAAGCCATAACGGCATAACGGCTGTATATTTGGGTGAATTCCGTAATCTTTTATTTAGGTATAAAATCGATTTTCTTGTATATACACATTTAGCAAGCGATATCGAAATGCTTCAAATCATTAGTTTAACATATTTAAGTTAATTAACCTTCTTTAACGTATTGAAGTTGATAAAGAGCCATGGCGGCATAACGACAGTACATTTGGAAGAATTCCGTAGTCTTATATTCAGGTATAAAGTCGATTTTCTTGTATATACATGTTTAGCTATCGATATCGAAATGCTTCAAATCATTAGTTTAACATATTAAGTTAATAAACAGTTTTTAACATACTGAAGTCTACATAAAGCCTTAACGGTATAACGGCAGTGCATTTGGAAGAATTCCGTAATGTTATAATTTTATATTTAGGTGTAAAGTCGGTTTTCTTGTATTTACACATTTAGCAGTCGATATCGAAATGCTTCAAATCATTAGTTTAACATATTAAGTTAATAAACAGTTTTTAACATACTGAAGTCTACATAAAGCCTTAACGGTATAACGGCAGTGCATTTGGAAGAATTCCGTAATGTTATAATTTTATATTTAGGTGTAAAGTCGATTTTCTTGTATTTACACATTTAGCAGTCGATATCGAAATGCTTCAAACCATTAGTTTAACATATTTAAGTTAATTAACCTTCTTTAACGTATTGAAGTTGATAAAGAGCCATGGCGGCATAACGACAGTACCTTTGGAAGAATTCCGTAGTCTTATATTTAGGTATAAAGTCGATTTTCTTGTATGTATGCATTAAGCAATCGATATCGAAATGCTTCAAACCATAAGTTTAACATATATAAGTTAATAAACCTTCTTTAACTCACTGAAGTCTACATAAAGCCATAACGGCATAACGGCAGTGCATTTAGAAGAATTCCGTTATCTTATATTTAGGTATAAATTCGATTTTCTTGTATATACACATTTAGCAATCGATATCGAAATGCTTCAACTCATTAGTTTAACATATATAAGTTAATAAACCTTCTTTAACTCACTGAAGTCTACATAAAGCCATAACGGCATAACGGCAGTGCATTTAGAAGAATTCCGTTATCTTATATTTATGTATAAATTCGATTTTCTTGTATATACACATTTAGCAATCGATATCGAAATGCTTCAGCTCATTAGTTTAACATATTTAAGTTAATAAACCTTCTTTAACGATCTGAAGTGGGCATATAGCCATGGAGGCATAACTGCAGTGCACGTAGAAGAATTCCATAATCTTATATTTAGGTATAAAGTCGATTTTCTTTTATATACATATTTAGCTATCGATATCGAAATGCTTCAAATCATTTGTTTAACATATTAAGACAATAAAAATTTTTAAGCTTACTAAAGTCTACATAAAGCCTTAACGGTATAACGGCAGTGCATTTAGAAGAATTCCGTAATGTTATAATTTTATATTTAGGTATAAAGTCGATTTTCTTGTGTTTACACATTTAGCAGTCGATATCGAAATGCTTCAAACCAATAGTTTAACATATTTAAAATAATTAACCTTCTTTAACGTATCGAAGTTGATACGAAGCCATGGCGGCATAACGACAGTATATTTGGAAGAATTCCGTAATCTTATATTTAGGTATAAGGTCGATTGTCTTGAATATACACATTTAGCAATCGATATCGAAATGCCTCAAATCATTAGTTTAACATATTTAAGTTAATAAACCTTCTTTAACGCACTGAAGTCTACATAGAGCGTTAACGGCATAACGGCAGTGCATTTAGAAAAATTCCGTTATCTTATATTTAGGTATATATTCGATTTTCTTGTATATACACATTTAGCAATCGATATCGAAATGCTTCAACTCATTAGTTTAACATATTTAAGTTAACTTACCTTCTTTAACGTATTGAAGTTGATAAAGAGCCATGGCGGCATAACGACAGTACATTTGGAAGAATTCCGTAGTCTTATATTCAGGTATAAAGTCGATTTTCTTGTATATATGCATTAAGCAATCGATATCGAAATGCTTCAAATAACTGGTTTAACATATTTAAGTTAATAATCCTTCTTTAACGCACTGAAGTCTACATAAAGCGTTAATGGCATAACGGCAGTGCATTTAGAAAAATTCCGTTATCTTATATTTAGGTATAAATTCGATTTTCTTGTATATACAAATTTGGCAAGCGATATCGAAATGCTTCAGCTCATTAGTTTAACATATTTAAATTAATAAACCTTCTTTAACGATCTGCAGTGGGCATATAGCCATGGAGGCATAACTGCAGTACACGTAGAAGAATTCCATAATCTTATATTTAGGTATAAAGTCGATTTTCTTGTATATACATATTTAGCAATCGATATCGAAATGCTTCAAATCATTAGTTTAACATATTTAAGTTAATAAACCTTCTTTAACGCACTGAAGTCTACATAAAGCGTTAACGGCATAACGGCAGTGCATTTAGAAAAATTCCGTTATCTTATATTTAGGTATAAATTCGATTTTCTTGTATATACATATTTGGCAAGCGATATCGAAATGCTTCAAATCATTAGTTTAACATATTTAAGTTAATTAACCTTCTTTAACGTATTGAAGTTGATATAAAGCCATAACGGCATAACGGCAGTGCATTTAGAAGAATTCCGTTATCTTATATTTAGGTATAAATTCGATTTTCTTGTAGATACACCTTTAGCAATCGATATCGAAATGCTTCAACTCATTAGTTTAACATATATAAGTTAATACACCTTCTTTAACTCACTGAAGTCTACATAAAGCCATAACGGCAAAACGGCAGTGCATTTAGAAGAATTCCGTTATCTTATATTTATGTATAAATTCGCAATCGATATCGAAATGCTTCAGCTCATTAGTTTAACATATTTAAATTAATAAACCTTCTTTAACGATCTGAAGTGGGCATATAGCCATGGAGGCATAACTGCAGTGCACGTAGAAGAATTCCATAATCTTATATTTAGGTATAAAGTCGATTTTCTTTTATACACATATTTAGCTATCGATATCGAAATGCTTCAAATCATTTGTTTAACATATTAAGACAATAAAAATTTTTTAGCTTACTAAAGTCTACATAAAGCCTTAACGGTATAACGGCAGTGCATTTAGAAGAATTCCGTAATGTTATAATTTTATATTTAGGTATAAAGTCGATTTTCTTGTATTTACACATTTAGCAGTCGATATCGAAATGCTTCAAACCAATAGTTTAACATATTTAAAATAATTAACCTTCTTTAACGTATCGAAGTTGATACGAAACCATGGCGGCATAACGACAGTATATTTGGAAGAATTCCGTAATCTTATATTTAGGTATAAGGTCGATTTTCTTGAATATACACATTTAGCAATCGATATCGGAATGCTTCAAATCATTAGTTTAACATATTTAAGTTAATAAACCTTCTTTAACGCACTGAAGTCTACATAGAGCGTTAACGGCATAACGGCAGTGCATTTAGAAAAATTCCGTTATCTTATATTTAGGTATATATTCGATTTTCTTGTATATACACATTTAGCAAGCGATATCGAAATGCTTCAAATCATTAGTTTAACATATTTAAGTTAACTAACCTTCTTTAACGTATTGAAGTTGATAAAGAGCCATGGCGGCATAACGACAGTACATTTGGAAGAATTCCGTAGTCTTATATTCAGGTATAAAGTCGATTTTCTTGTATATATGCATTAAGCAATCGATATCGAAATGCTTCAAATAACTGGTTTAACATATTTAAGTTAATAAACCTTCTTTAACGCACTGAAGTCTACATAAAGCGTTAATGGCATAACGGCAGTGCATTTAGAAAAATTCCGTTATCTTATATTTAGGTATAAATTCGATTTTCTTGTATATACATATTTGGCAAGCGATATTGAAATGCTTCAGCTCATTAGTTTAACATATTTAAGTTAATAAACCTTCTTTAACGATCTGCAGTGGGCATATAGCCATGGAGGCATAACTGCAGTGCACGTAGAAGAATTCCGTAATCTTATATTTAGGTATAAAGTCGATTTTCTTGTTTATACACATTTAGCAATCGGTATCGAAATGCTTAAAATCATTAGTTTAACATATTTAAGTTAATAAACCTTCTTTAACGCACTGAAGTCTACATAAAGCGTTAACGGCATAACGGCAGTGCATTTAGAAAAATTCCGTTATCTTATATTTAGGTATAAATTCGATTTTCTTGTATATACATATTTGGCAAGCGATATCGAAATGCTTCAAATCATTAGTTTAACATATTTAAGTTAATTAACCTTCTTTAACGTATTGAAGTTGATATAAAGCCATAACGGCATAACGGCAGTGCATTTAGAAGAATTCCGTTATCTTATATTTAGGTATAAATTCGATTTTCTTGTAGATACACATTTAGCAATCGATATCGAAATGCTTCAACTCATTAGTTTAACATATATAAGTTAATAAACCTTCTTTAACTCACTGAAGTCTACATAAAGCCATAACGGCAAAACGGCAGTGCATTTAGAAGAATTCCGTTATCTTAAATTTATGTATAAATTCGATTTTCTTGTATATACATGTGGGACTGACAGACGGACGCAAGAAAACTAGAAGTGGACACAACTTCTAAGCACGTATTACCAACAAATGCAACACTTCAAACCTGACGAACGTAAAAACAAAAAAGAGAAAGACAAGAACAACGAAGGGACGCTATCGCGTAACTGGACGAGAACGACAGTCTTTTGATGGTCATCAAACCAGTAAGACGTATTCTCATTTCAGTGTAAACTAAACTACTTCAAATAAACTATAATTTCAATAAACTTTCATAACTGTATTTAAAACAAACCTTTGTAACTTTAAATCAAACAGTTAATTTCAAATAAACTTAATTACATTTAAAGTAAACGTTGGTGATTTTATATATAAACCTACATTTGGGGGCTCGCCCGGAATTGAATTTAAGCCAACCAGAAAACATTTGTGTTGCACCAACAACGCGTTTTCTTACATAAAAAGTGATCCAGTGGCATCAACCGACAGATCACAGTACAAAAAACAATAGTGTTTGGTGGCGTCAATCTACGTATCGTAAATGTGCAAGAAAAATTGTCTTTTTCGCGAACCTTCTATGAAAGTGATCTAGTGGCATCAACCGAGAGATCATAGTACAAGAAGTGTTTAGTGGCGCAACTGTACAAGAACAACTTTTTGCTTTCGCGAATCTTCTATGAGCAGCAGCATCAAGCATTATAAGTGCGAATGTGAACGCAGCAGTTGTAGCAGAGTGCCGTAGCGATTGTTAGTCAAAACACCAGCAGAGCAGTTTACGTCAGCCGCAACAGCAGCAACAGCATAGCCGTTGTACAATATTTTGAAATTTTGCTGAAAGAAGAGGAATAGACGCTGAAGAAGGAGACTTAGTATAAAAAACTATCCGAAGACGAAAAGAAGCTGAAGAAGGAAAACTATCTGAAGACGAAAAGAAGCTGAAGAAGGGAAACTATTCGAAGACGATAAGAAGTTGAGGTAAAGTAACACAACCCAAACAAAGAAGAAGAAAATAAGTTAAAGACGAAGAAGACGGAAAATCTAATAAGAAGCAGTTGAGGTAAAGTAACACAACGCAAACGAAGAAGAAGAAGATAAGTTAAAGACGAAAGAGGCGGAAAATCTAATAAGAGAAAGTTAAGGTAAAGTAATTGGACAATGGTAAACCTAAATTTGTAAGAACCCGAAATACGATGTAAGCAAAGAGTGTAACACGTTAATGTAAAAAATTTCATTGTAGAAATTAAACTAGACAAAGTGAATGTTAAAGAATATCAAAATCTAATTGAAAAATCTTTTTGTATAATTAATTCATGTACATAACTGAATGAAACGAAATGAAATTTTGTAAAATGTAATATACATTTGTAATATCCGATTGATGTAAATTTCCAAAATATTTGTATTTTAAATTGAAAATTGAAAACTTGTGAATTAATTCATTCTCATTAATAATATTTGAATTTGTGTGTAATTTACGAAAACTAAACTTCACTGTATTCATACGAGTACATTCTGTTCGAATTGTCAGTTGAACTACTAAATAATTTTGATGTAATTCTAGAAAAAATACTTACGCTGCCTTAAACTAAGATATATTTTTAAAATTACTTTATACGTATTTTATATAGTTGATTAACATACTTATATTCTAATATTGTAAACATGGATGCAGACGCTATTTTAAAAATGACAGTGACGACTTTAAAACACAAACTAAGGGAATTGGGACTAGGAGTAAGTGGACGGAAACATGAACTGAGGGAAAGACTTCTCCAACATTTAGGCCTGATTGACGACGGTGACGATGACGAAAATGAAGAGAGTGATTTTCAGTCCAATCAGTCTGAATGTGATTTTATACAAAAACGAACTGAACCATCTGCACCTAAAGGTTGTGCACATTTCACGCTTAAAGATATTGAAGAAAGCCTTTCTACTTTTGATGGAACAGATACGTCTGATATACAGAAATGGATCGAACAAATAGAAGAAAATGCAGAAATAGTAAATTGGAATGATGTACAAAAATTCGTTTATACGAAACAGTTATTGAGGGGTGCTGCAAAAGTTTATGTGGGTAGTCAAACCGGGTTGCGCGATTGGAATTCTTTAAAATTAGCACTAACTAATGAATTCGGAAATAAGTTATCAGCAGCCGATGTGCATAAGATGTTAGGGAAAAGACAGAAGAAGCCGTGTGAATCGTATCGTGAATACCTATATGCTTTGATGGAAATAGGCAAATCAATCCACTTGGATGAAGAAAGTTTGTTAGAGTATTTTATAGATGGCATTCCGGGATCTAAGTATAGTAAAGCTATTCTCTACCAAGCCAAAACTGTGACAGAACTAAAAGAACAGTTAGTAGTTTACGAAAAAATCAAGCAGGAACCAAAAGTTGAAAATCTGAAGAAAGCGGATATAAATGATAAAATAAAACAGGAGAATTCGTTACCATTAAGAATCGATAAGAGATGTTATAAATGTGGTGAACCTTCGCACATAGCTAGAGATTGTCCGTCGAAGCAATTCAAATGCTTTAAGTGCCAGAAGATGGGACACAGATCTTTTGAGTGTAAAGTAATAAAAGGTGGGAACACTGAGCGGGAACACCGTCGTGTAAATTCGATTGACGAACTTGCAAAATTTAATTTAAAATTTAAAAATATACGGATTTGTAATGTAAAAGTGAGCGCGCTTATCGATACTGGTTGTAACTTGTGTTTAATGAGGTACGACACATTTAATAAGTTGGACAGATATATAAAGCTGACAACGGAACAAAAGCAGTTATTTGGCATTGGTGCAGCGAAAATATCAACAATAGGAAGCTTTGATATAGAAGTAGAAATTGATAAGAGTATCGTTGACCTGACGTTTCATGTAGTAGCAACAACCGACATTAGTTATGAAGTGATTTTGGGTAATTTAATATTGAAACATTTCGATATGTTGGTTCGTGAAAATGGGGTTGAATTTAAAGAAAAGTTGTCCGTGCCGATTAATAATACAATGAGAGTCAAAGATAATTTAACAAACGATGATGATTTGATGACTAATATTTTTTCAAATTTATGTTTTAACGTTGATATGAATGAACAAGACTACGATTTAACTCATTTAAATAAAAAATCAGCAGAGGCAGTGAAGCAAATGATAAAACAGTATATACCAAAGAAAGACGATAGTTCTCCGGTGAATATGAAAATTATTCTTACCGACGAGGTTCCAGTTTACCAACCACCACGAAGGGTATGTTATGAGGAGCAACAAATCATAGATAAGCAAGTCGCACAGTGGTTAGATGAAGGTATAATACGTCCTAGTTGCTCAAACTACGCTTCGCCTGTTGTACTAGTATCAAAGAAAAATGGCACAAAACGACTTTGTTGTGATTATCGTAAACTAAATTTGAAAATCGTACGGGATAATTTCCCGATGACCTTAATTGACGACGCCCTAGAAAGGCTTAGAGAAGCAAACATATTCACGACGTTAGATTTAGCAAATGGTTTCCTACATGTACCGGTAGATGAGAGTTCTCGCAAATACACATCATTCGTAACTCATAGTGGCCAATATGAATTTCAGTATGTACCCTTTGGTATATGTAATTCACCCGCTGTTTTCTGTCGCTACATTCATGCCATATTAAAAGATTATATTCGAGATGGAACAGTTGTTACATATATGGATGATTTAGTAATCCCAGCGAAATCTGAAGAAGAAGCTCTAGAGAAGTTAGGAAAAGTATTGAAGTTAGCTTCTGATAAGGGACTGAGGATAAAATGGGAAAAATGTCAATTCCTTAAGAAGAAGATAGAATTTTTAGGCTATACTATTGAAAATGGCACCATTAGACCGAGTGAAGTTAAAACAAAAGCCGTTGAAAAGTTTCCGTTACCACAGACCAAAAAGGCGCTACAGAGATTCTTAGGCTTAATGTCTTATTTTCGTCGTTTTATTAAAAATTTCGCATTAATCGCAAAACCTTTATCAGACTTAATGAAGAAAGACGCAGAGTTTAAAATGGGTGACGAACACTTAATTTCGTTCAAACAACTGAAGACAGCTCTTATTCAGGCACCAGTTCTTGGACTATTCAATCCTAAAGCAACGACAGAGATTCATACAGACGCATCAATGTACGGTTACGGAGCAATTCTTCTCCAAAAGAACTCCGAAGATCAACAGTTTCACCCAGTTCAATTCATGAGCCGCAAAACAACACCTGCAGAACAGAAATATCATTCGTATGAGCTGGAAGTACTAGCTATAGTCGAAGCCCTTAAGAAGTGGCGCGTGTATGTGTTGGGGTCAAAGTTCAAAATTATTACTGACTGTAACGCTTTTACGATGACTTTACAAAAAAGAGACGTACCTTTACGTGTAGCCCGATGGGCTATGTATCTTCAGGAATATGATTACCTGATTGAACACAGACGAGGGACACAGATGAGGCATGTAGACGCTCTTAGCAGAATTTCTTGTTTAATGATCGAGGATTCATTAAGGCATCGACTTAAAGAGGCACAAATGAAAGATATGTGGACAAAAGCGGTTCGAAAGATTTTGGAAGAAAAGAGCTACGAAGATTTTTACATCCATAATGATATTCTGTATAAAGACCCAGATTTACAACTGATTGTGGTGCCATCACAGATGGAGAAAGAGATAATTGAGATTGCACATCGTCAAGGACATTTTTCAGTGAAGAAAACAAAGGACTGCTTAGAAAAGGATTTTTACATTCCTCAACTAGAAAAGAAAGTTACGGAAATTGTGAATAGTTGCATTGCCTGCATTGTCGTAAATTCGAAATGTGGTAAAAAAGATGGCTTTTTAGCACCCATTGATAAGGAGGATAAGCCTTTGTTGACGTTCCATATAGATCACGTTGGTCCTCTCACGGCGACACGAAAGCAGTATAATTATATACTTGTAGTTGTGGATGCATTTTCGAAATTTGTGTGGCTTTATCCCACAAAAGATACGGGCACTGAAGCAGTGATCGATCGATTGACGAAGCAAGAAACCACGTTTGGCAATCCAAGAAGAATCATTACAGACAGAGGTTCAGCATTTACATCGCACGCCTTTGAGGATTATTGCACAAATAATCATATTCAGCATTTACTTATTACTACTGGAGTACCAAGGGGAAATGGCCAAGTAGAGCGCATACATAAGATAGTAATTCCCATGCTATCAAAGCTTTCGAAAGATAATCCAGATCAGTGGTATAAATTTATTGGCAAAGTCCAACAATACATAAATAACTCTCCTCCGAGAAGCACAAAGATAGCACCATTCAAACTGTTAACCGGATGTGACATGAGACTTTCGGATTTACCACGATTAGACGAAATTATGGAAACGGAAGCTATTGAATCGTTCGAGATCGATCGAAACGAAGCACGACAAATAGCCAAACAAAACATTTCGGCAATTCAAGAAGAAAATCGTAGAAATTATAACCGAAAACGCACAGAAAATCGAAATTATAAAGTAAATGATCTAGTAGCTATAAAACGTACTCAATTTGGACCAAATCTAAAATTGAAAAGAAAATACTTTGGACCGTACAAAATCATCGAAAAGTTATCACATGGACGTTATAAAGTACAAAAGCTTGATGAAGTTGAAGGACCTAATTTGACCTCGACCGTGTCCGAGTACATCAAACCATGGAGTTCAGAATTCGGGTCGAATCCTGAGTCAGGAGGGCCGAATGTGGGACTGACAGACGGACGCAAGAAAACTAGAAGTGGACACAACTTCTAAGCACGTATTACCAACAAATGCAACACTTCAAACCTGACGAACGTAAAAACAAAAAAGAGAAAGACAAGAACAACGAAGGGACGCTATCGCGTAACTGGACGAGAACGACAGTCTTTTGATGGTCATCAAACCAGTAAGACGTATTCTCATTTCAGTGTAAACTAAACTACTTCAAATAAACTATAATTTCAATAAACTTTCATAACTGTATTTAAAACAAACCTTTGTAACTTTAAATCAAACAGTTAATTTCAAATAAACTTAATTACATTTAAAGTAAACGTTGGTGATTTTATATATAAACCTACATACACATTTAGCAATTGATATCGAAATGCTTCAGCTCATTAGTTTAACATATTTAAATTAATAAACCTTCTTTAACGATCTGAAGTGGGCATATAGCCATGGAGGCATAACTGCAGTGCACGTAGAAGAATTCCATAATCTTATATTTAGGTATAAAGTCGATTTTCTTTTATACACATATTTAGCTATCGATATCGAAATGCTTCAAATCATTTGTTTAACATATTAAGACAATAAAAATTTTTTAGCTTACTAAAGTCTACATAAAGCCTTAACGGTATAACGGCAGTGCATTTAGAAGAATTCCGTAATGTTATAATTTTATATTTAGGTATAAAGTCGATTTTCTTGTATTTACACATTTAGCAGTCGATATCGAAATGCTTCAAACCAATAGTTTAACATATTTAAAATAATTAACCTTCTTTAACGTATCGAAGTTGATACGAAACCATGGCGGCATAACGACAGTATATTTGGAAGAATTCCGTAATCTTATATTTAGGTATAAGGTCGATTTTCTTGAATATACACATTTAGCAATCGATATCGGAATGCTTCAAATCATTAGTTTAACATATTTAAGTTAATAAACCTTCTTTAACGCACTGAAGTCTACATAGAGCGTTAACGGCATAACGGCAGTGCATTTAGAAAAATTCCGTTATCTTATATTTAGGTATAAATTCGATTTTCTTGTATATACACATTTAGCAAGCGATATCGAAATGCTTCAAATCATTAGTTTAACATATTTAAGTTAACTAACCTTCTTTAACGTATTGAAGTTGATAAAGAGCCATGGCGGCATAACGACAGTACATTTGGAAGAATTCCGTAGTCTTATATTCAGGTATAAAGTCGATTTTCTTGTATATATGCATTAAGCAATCGATATCGAAATGCTTCAAATAACTGGTTTAACATATTTAAGTTAATAAACCTTCTTTAACGCACTGAAGTCTACATAAAGCGTTAATGGCATAACGGCAGTGCATTTAGAAAAATTCCGTTATCTTATATTTAGGTATAAATTCGATTTTCTTGTATATACATATTTGGCAAGCGATATTGAAATGCTTCAGCTCATTAGTTTAACATATTTAAGTTAATAAACCTTCTTTAACGATCTGCAGTGGGCATATAGCCATGGAGGCATAACTGCAGTGCACGTAGAAGAATTCCATAATCTTATATTTAGGTATAAAGTCGATTTTCTTGTATATACATATTTAGCTATCGATATCGAAATGCTTCAAATCATTTGTTTAACATATTTAAGTTAATTAACCTTCTTTAACGCACTTAAGTCTACACAAAGCCCTAATGGCATAACGGCATTGCATTTAGAAGAATTCCATAATGCTATAATTTTATATTTAGGTATAAAGTCGATTTTCTTGTATATACACATTTAGCAATCGATATCGAAATGCTTCAAATCATTAGTTTAACATATTAAAGTTAATAAACCTTCTTTAACGCACTTAAGTCTACACAAAGCCCTAATGGCATAACGGCATTGCATTTAGAAGAATTCCATAATGCTATAATTTTATATTTAGGTATAAAGTCGATTTTCTTGTATATACACATTTAGCAATCGATATCGAAATGCTTCAGCTCATTAGTTTAACATATTTAAGTTAATAAACCTTTTTTAACGATCTGAAGTGGGCATATAGCCATGGAGGCATAACTGCAGTGCACGTAGAAGAATTCCATAATCTTATATTTAGGTATTAAGTCGATTTTCTTGTATATACATATTTAGCTATCGATATCGAAATGCTTCAAATCATTAGTTTAACATATTAAGTTAATAAACATTTTTTAGCTTACTGAAGTCTACATAAAGCCTTAACGGTATAACGGCAGTGCCTTTAGAAGAATTCCGTAATGTTATAATTTTATATTTAGGTGTAAAGTCGATTTTCTTGTATTTACACATTTAGCAGTCGATATCGATATGCTTCAAACCATTAGTTTAACAAATTTAAAATAATTAACCTTCTTTAACGTATTGAAGTTGATACAAAGCCATGGTGGCATTTCGATTTTCTTGTATATACATATTTGGCAAGCGATATCGATATGCTTCAAACCATTAGTTTAACATATTTAAAATAATAAACCTTCTTTAACGTATTGAAGTTGATACAAAGCTATGGCGGCATAACGACAGTACATTTGGAAGAATTCCGTAATCTTATATTAAGGTATAAAGTCGATTTGCTTGTATATACACATTTAGCAATCGATATCGAAATGCTTCAAATCATTAGTTTAAAATATTTAAGTTAATAAACCTTCTTTAACGCACTGAAGTCTACATAAAGCCTTGACGGTATAACTGCACTGCATTTAGAAGAATTCCGTTATCTTATATTTAGGTATAAATTCGACTTTCTTGTATATATTCATTTAGCAAGCGATATCAAAATGCCTCAAACCATCAGTTTAACATATTTAAAATAATAAACCTTCTTTAACGTATTGAAGTTGATACAAAGCCATGGCGGCATAATGACAGTACATTTGGAAGAATTCCGTAATCTTATATTTAGGTATAAAGTCGATTTTCTTGTATATACACATTTAGCAATCGATATCGAAATGCTTCAAATCATTAGTTTAACATATTTAAGTTAATTAACCTTCTTTAACGTATTGAAGTTGATATAAAGCCATAACGGCATAACGGCAGTGCATTTAGAAGAATTCCGTTATCTTATATTTAGGTATAAATTCGATTTTCTTGTCGATACACCTTTAGCAATCGATATCGAAATGCTTCAACTCATTAGTTTAACATATATAAGTTAATAAACCTTCTTTAACTCACTGAAGTCTACATAAAGCCATAACGGCATAACGGCAGTGCATTTAGAAGAATTCCGTTATCTTATATTTATGTATAAATTCGATTTTCTTGTATATACACATTTAGCAGTCGATATCGAAATGCTTCAGCTCATTGGTTTAACATATTTAAGTTAATAAACCTTCTTTAAC
Organism: Bactrocera correcta; assembly: GCA_027475135.1. Lineage (NCBI taxonomy): Eukaryota > Metazoa > Arthropoda > Insecta > Diptera > Tephritidae > Bactrocera > Bactrocera correcta. The sequence goes on from JAPZAG010002017.1 coordinate 14,463, forward strand.
GATCTGAAGTGGGCATATAGCCATGAAGGCATAACTGCAGTGCACGTAGAAGAATTCCATAATATTATATTTAGGTATAAAGTCCATTTTCTTTTATATACATATTTAGCTATCGATATCGAAATGCTTCAAATCATTTGTTTAACATATTAAGACAATAAAAATTTTTTAGCTTACTAAAGTCTACATACAGCCTTAACGGTATAACGGCAGTGCATTTAGAAGAATTCCGTAATGTTTTAATTTTATATTTAGGTATAAAGTCGATTTTCTTGTATTTACACATTTAGCAGTCGATATCGAAATGCTTCAAACCAATAGTTTAACATATTTAAAATAATTAACCTTCTTTAACGTATCGAAGTTGATACGAAGCCATGGCGGCATAACGACAGTATATTTGGAAGAATTCCGTAACCTTATATTTAGGTATAAGGTCGATTTTCTTGAATATACACATTTAGCAATCGATATCGAAATGCTTCAAATCATTAGTTTAACATATTTAAGTTAATAAACCTTCTTTAACGCACTGAAGTCTACATAGAGCGTTAACGGCATAACGGCAGTGCATTTAGAAAAATTCCGTTATCTTATATTTAGGTATAAATTCGATTTTCTTGTATATACACATTTAGCAAGCGATATCGAAATGCTTCAAATCATTAGTTTAACATATTTAAGTTAACTAACCTTCTTTAACGTATTGAAGTTGATAAAGAGCCATGGCGGCATAACGACAGTACATTTGGAAGAATTCCGTAGTCTTACATTCAGGTATAAAGTCGATTTTCTTGTATATATGCATTAAGCAATCGATATCGAAATGCTTCAAATAACTGGTTTAACATATTTAAGTTAATAAACCTTCTTTAACGCACTGAAGTCTACATAAAGCGTTAATGGCAGACCGGCAGTGCATTTAGAAAAAATTCCTTATCTTATATTTAGGTATAAATTCGATTTTCTTGTATATACATATTTGGCAAGCGATATCGAAATGCTTCAGCTCATTAGTTTAACATATTTAAGTTAATAAACCTTCTTTAACGATCTGCAGTGGGCATATAGCCATGGAGGCATAACTGCAGTGCACGTAGAAGAATTCCATAATCTTATATTTAGGTATAAAGTCGATTTTCTTGTATATACATATTTAGCTATCGATATCGAAATGCCTCAAATCATTTGTTTAACATATTTAAGTTAATTAACCTTCTTTAACTCACGGAAGTCTACATAAAGCCTTAACGGCATAACGGCAGTGCATTTAGAAAAATTCCGTTATCTTATATTTAGGTATAAATTCGATTTTCTTGTATATACACATTTAGCAATCGATATCGAAATGCTTCAAATCATTAGTTTAACATATTTAAGTTAATAAACCTTCTTTAACGCACTTAAGTCTACATAAAGCCCTAATGGCATAACGGCATTGCATTTAGAAGAATTCCATAATGTTATAATTTTATATTTAGGTATAAAGTCGATTTTCTTGTATATACACATTTAGCAATCGATATCGAAATGCTTCAGCTCATTAGTTTAACATATTTAAGTTAATAAACCTTTTTTAACGATCTGAAGTGGGCATATAGCCATGGAGGCATAACTGCAGTGCACGTAGAAGAATTCCATAATCTTATATTTAGGTATTAAGTCGATTTTCTTGTATATACATATTTAGCTATCGATATCGAAATGCTTCAAATCATTAGTTTAACATATTAAGTTAATAAACATTTTTTAGCTTACTGAAGTCTACATAAAGCCTTAACGGTATAACGGCAGTGCCTTTAGAAGAATTCCGTAATGTTATAATTTTATATTTAGGTGTAAAGTCGATTTTCTTGTATTTACACATTTAGCAGTCGATATCGATATGCTTCAAACCATTAGTTTAACATATTTAAAATAATTAACCTTCTTTAACGTATTGAAGTTGATACAAAGCCATGGCGGCATTTCGATTTTCTTGTATATACATATTTGGCAAGCGATATCGATATGCTTCAGCTCATTAGTTTAACATATTTAAGTTAATAAACCTTCTGTAACGATCTAAAGTGGGCATATAGCCATGGAGGCATAACTGCAGTGCACGTAGAAGAATTCCATAATCTTATATTTAGGTATAAAGTCGATTTTCTTGTATTTACACAATTAGCAATCGATATCGAATTGCTTCAAACCATTAGCTTAACATATTTAAATAATTAACCTTCTTTACAAAAGCCATAACGGCATAACGGCAGTATATTTGGGTAATTTCCTTAATCTTTTATTTAGGTATGAAATCGATTTTCTTGTATATACACATTTAGCAATCGATATCGAAATGCTTCAGCTCATTACTTTAACATATTTAAGTTAATAAACCTTCTTAAACGATCTGAAGTGGGCATTTAGCCATGGAGGCATAACTGCAGTGCACGTAGAAGAATTCCATAATCTTATATTTAGGTATTATGTCGATTTTCTTGTATATACATATTTAGCTATCGATATCGAAATGCTTCAAATCATTAGTTTAACATATTAAGTTCATAAACATTTTTTAGCTTACTGAAGTCTACATAAGGCCTTAACGGTATAACGGCAGTGCATTTAGAAGAATTCCGCAATGTTATAATTTTATATTTAGGTGTAAAGTCGATTTTCTTGTATTTACACATTTAGCAGTCGATATCGAAATGCTTCAAACCATTAGTTTAACATATTTAAAATAATAAACCTTCTTTAACGTATTGAAGTTGATACAAAGCCCTGGCGGCATAACGACAGTACATTTGGAAGAATTCCGTAATCTTATATTTAGGTATAAAGTCGATTTGCTTGTATATACACATTAAGCAATCGATATCGAAATGCTTCAAATCATTAGTTTAAAATATTTAAGTTAATGAACCTTCTTTAACGCACTGAAGTCTACATAAAGCCTTGACGGTATAACTGCACTGCATTTAGAAGAATTCCGTTATCTTATATTTAGGTATAAATTCGACTTTCTTGTATATATTCATTTAGCAAGCGATATCAAAATGCCTCAAACCATCAGTTTAACATATTTAAAATAATTAACCTTCTTTAACGTATTGAAGTTGATACAAAGCCATGGCGGCATAATGACAGTACATTTGGAAGAATTCCGTAATCTTATATTTAGGTATAAAGTCGATTTTCTTGTATATACACATTTAGCAATCGATATCGAAATGCCTCAAATCATTAGTTTAACATATTTAAGTTAATAAACCTTCTTTAACGCACTGAAGTCTACATAAAGCGTTAACGGCATAACGGCAGTGCATTTAGAAAAATTCCGTTATCTTATATTTAGGTATAAATTCGATTTTCTTGTATATACATATTTGGCAAGCGATATCGAAATGCTTCAAATCATTAGTTTAACATATTTAAGTTAATTAACCTTCTTTAACGTATTGAAGTTGATATAAAGCCATAACGACAGTACATTTGGAAGAATTCCGTAGTCTTATATTTAGGTATAAAGTCGATTTTCTTGTATATATGCATTAAGCATTCGACATCGAAATGCTTCAAATAACTGGTTTAACATAGTTAAGTTAATAAACCTTCTTTAACGAACTGAAGTTAATATAAAGCCATAACGGCATAACGGCAGTGCATTTAGAAGAATTACGTAATCTTATATTTAGGTATGAATTCGATTTTCTTGTATATACACATTTAGCAATCGATATCGAAATGCTTCAAATCATTAGTTTAACATATTTAAGTTAATAAACCTTCTTTAACGCACTTAGGTCTATATAAAGCCCTAATGGCATAACGGCAGTGCATTTAGAAGAATTCCGTTATCTTATATTTAGGTATAAATTCGATTTTCTTGTATATACACATTTAGCAATCGATATCGAAATGCTTCAAATCATTAGTTTAACATATTTAAGTTAATAAACCTTTTTTAACGATCTGAAGTGGGCATACAGCCATGGAGGCATAACTGCAGTGCACGTAGAAGAATTCCATAATCTTATATTTAGGTATAAAGTCGATTTTCTTGTATATACATATTTAGCTATCGATATCGAAATGCTTCAAATCATTAGTGTAACATATTAAGTTAATAAACATTTTTTAGCTTACTGAAGTCTACATAAAGCGCTAATGGTATAACGGCAGTGCATTTAGAAGAATTCCGTAATGTTATAATTTTATATTAAGGTGTAAAGTCGATTTTCTTGGATTTACACATTTAGCAATCTATATCGAAAATCTGCAAATAACTGTTTTAGCATAATTAGGTTAATTAAACTTCTTTATCTTACTGAAGTTTAAATAAAGCCATAACGGCATAACGGCAGTATATTTAGGTGAATTCCGTAATCTTTTGTTTAGATATAAAGTCGATTTTCTTGTATATACACATTTCGCAATCGATATCGAAATGCTTCAAATCATAAGTTTAACATATTTAAGTTAATAAACCTCCTTTAACGATCTGAAGTTGGCATAACGGTAGTGGATGTAGAAGAATTACGTAATCTTATATTTAGGTATAAATTCGATTTTCTTGTATACACATTTAGCAATCGATATCGAAATGCTTCAAATCATTAGTTTAACATATTTAAACCTTCTTTAACGCACTTAAGTCTACATAAAGCCCTAATGGCATAACGGCAGTGCAGTTAGAAGAATTCCATAATGTTATAATTTTATATTTAGGTATAAAGTCGATTTTCTTGTATATATGCATTAAGCAATCGATATCGAAATGGTTCAAACCATTAGTTTAACATACTTAAGTTAATATACCTTCCTTAACTCACTGAAGTCTACATAAAGCCTTAACGGCATAACGGCAGTGCATGCAGATGAATTCCGTAATCTTATATTTAGGTATAAAGTCGATTTTCTTGTATATACACATTTAGCAATCGATATCGAAATGCGTCAAATCATTAGTTTAACATATTAAGTTAATAAACATTTTTTTAATTACTGAAGTCTACATAAAGCCTTAACGGTATAACGGCAGTGCATTTATAGGAATTCCGTAATATTATAATTTTATATTTAGGCGTAAAGCCGATTTTCTTGTATTTACACATTTAGCAGTCGATATCGAAATGCTTCAAACCATTAGTTTAACATATTTAAAATAATTAACCTTCTTTAACGTATTGAAGTTGATACAAAGCCATGGCGGCATAACGACAGTACATTTGGAAGAATTCCGTAATCTTATATTTAGGTATAAAGTCGATTTTCTTGTATATACACATTTAGCAATCGATATCGAAATGCTTCAAATCATTAGTTTAAAATATTTAAGTTAATAAACCTTCTTTAACGCACTGAAGTCTACAAAAAGCCTTGACGGTATAACTGCACTGCATATAGAAAAATTCCGTTATCTTATATTTAGGTATAAATTCGATTTTCTTGTATATACATATTTTGCAAGCAATATCGAAATGCTTCAAATCATTAGTTTAACATATTTCAGTTAATTAACCTTCTTTAACGATCTGCAGTGGGCATATAGCCATGGAGGCATAACTGCAGTGCACGTAGAAGAATTCCATAATCTTATATTTAGGGATAAAGTCGATTTTCTTGTATATACATATTTAGCTATCGATATCGAGATGCTTCAAATCACTAGTTTAATATATTTAAGTTAATTAACCTTCTTTAACTCACGGAAGTCTACATAAAGCCTTAACGGCATAACGGCAGTGCATTTAGAAGAATTCCGTTATCTTATATTTATGTATAAATTCGATTTTCTTGTATAAACACATTTAGCAATCGATATCGAAATGCTTCAAATCATTAGTTTAACATATTTAAGTTATTAAACCTTCTTTAACGCACTTAAGTCTATATAAAGCCCTAATGGCATAATGGCAGTGCATTTAGAAGAATTCCATAATATTATAATTTTATATTTAGGTATAAAGTCGATTTTCTTGTATATACACATTTAGCAATCGATATCGAAATGCTTCAGCTCATTAGTTTAACATATTTAAGTTAATAAACCTTTTTTAACAATCTGAAGTGGGCATATAGCCATGGAGGCATAACTGCAGTGCACGTAGAAGAATTCCATAATCTTATATTTAGGTATTAAGTCGATTTTCTTGTATATACATATTTAGCTATCGATATCGAAATGCTTCAAATCATTAGTTTAACATATTAAGTTAATAAACATTTTTTAGCTTACTGAAGTCTACATAAAGCCTTAACGGTATAACGGCAGTGCCTTTAGAAAAATTCCGTAATGTTATAATTTTATATTTAGGTGTAAAGTCGATTTATTTGTATTTAAAATAATTCACCTTCTTTAACGTATTGAAGTTGATACAAAGCCATGGCGGCATTTCGATTTTCTTGTAGATACATATTTGGCAAGCGATATCGAAATGCTTCAGCTCATTAGTTTAACATATTTAAGTTAATAAACCTTCTTTAACGATATGAAGTGGGCATATAGCCATGGAGGCATAACTGCAGTGCACGTAGAAGAATTCCATAATCTTATATTCAGGTATAAAGTCGATTTTCTTGTATATACACATTTAGCAGTCGATATCAAAATGCCTCAAACCATCAGTTTAACATATTTAAAATAATTAACCTTCTTTAACGTATTGAAGTTGATACAAAGCCATGGCGGCATAATGACAGTACATTTGGAAGAATTCTGTTATCTTATATTTAGGTATAAAGTCGATTTTCTTGTATATACATATTTAGCTATCGATATCGAAATGCTTCAAATCAATAGTTTAACATATTAAGTTAATAAACATTTTTTAGCTTACTGAAGTCTACATAAAGCCTTAACGGTATAACGGCAGTGCATTTAGAAGAATTCCGTAATGTTATAATTTTATATTAAGGTGGAAAGTCGATTTTCTTGGATTTACACATTTAGCAATCTATATCGAAAATCTGCAAATAACTGGTTTAGCATAATTAGGTTAATTAAACTTCTTTATCTTACTGAAGGTCAAATAAAGCCATAACGGCATAACGGCAGTATATTTGGGTGAATTCCGTAATCTTTTATTTAGATATAAAATCGATTTTCTTGTATATACACATTTCGCAATCGATATCGAAATGCTTCAACTCATTAGTTTAACATATTTAAGTTAACAAACCTTCTTTAATGATCTGAAGTTGGCATAACGGTAGTGGATGTAGAAGAATTCCGTAATCTTATATTTAGGTATAAATTCGATTTTCTTGTATACACATTTAGCAATCGATATCGAAATGCTTCAAATCATTAGTTTAACATATTTAAGTTAATAAACCTTCTTTAACGCACCTAAGTCTACATAAAGCCCTAATGGCATAACGGCAGTGCAGCTAGAAGAATTCCATAATGTTATAATTTTATATTTAGGTATAAAGTCGATTTTTTCCCGTATATATGCATTCAGCAATCGATATCGAAATGCTTCAAACCATTAGTTTAACATATTTAAGTTAATAAACCTTCTTTAACTCACTGAGGTCTACATAAAGCCTTAACGGCATAACGGCAGTGCATTTAGAAGAATTCCGTTATCTTATAGTTAGGTATAAATTCGATTTTCTTGTATATACACATTTAGCAATCGATATCGAAATGCTTCAAATCATTAGTTTAACATATTAAGTTAATAAACATTTTTTATCTTACTGAAGTCTACATAAAGCGCTAATGGCATAACGGCAGTGCATTTAGAAGAATTCCATAATGTTATAATTTTATATTTAGGTATAAAGTCGATTTTCTTGTATATATGCATCAAGCAATCGATATCGAAATGCTTCAAACCAATAGTTTAACATATTTAAGTTAATAAACCTTCTTTAACTCACTGAAGTCTACATAAAGCCTTAACAGCATAACGGCAGTGCATTAAGAAGAATTCCGTTATCTTATATTTAGGTATAAAGTCGATTTTCTTGTATATACACATTTAGCAATCGATATCGAAATGCTTCAAATCATTAGTTTAACATATTAAGTTAATAAACTTTTTTTAGCTTACTGAAGTCTTCATAAAGCCTTAAAGGTATAACGGCAGTGCATTTAGAAGAATTCCGTAATGTTATAATTTTATATTTAGGTGTAAAGTCGATTTTCTTGTAT
>JAPZAG010002018.1:0-22607 GCA_027475135.1 Bactrocera correcta
TTTATAGAGACACAACATTTTACATCCGAGACGGTATGGTAGCTGGAATAAAAACTGATCAATGGACGTGGCACCGCACACTTTTAGGAGAAATGAACTACTTCGGTACCCGCCCGACCAATTTTAACCAAACTTGGAAAAATTTGATAAAATGTGACATTCTTCTTACATTTCTATGTAACAGTGCGAAAATAGACGAAATTGGACGGAAACAACGGCTGCTTCTAATTTAACACAAACAAATACGTGTTTTATTTAAAACCTTAACTTAGACTTTGAACGAAAAAAAAAAACTGAAAATTGGATTTTTGTAAAAAAATTAAAATTTCAGTGGAAATTTCGCAACATTTGTTTTTTTTTCAAATAGTTTTAATCGAAGAAAAATCCTTCGTTCAAGTTCTTAAGAATTGTAACACAAAGACTTGTGTAAAATTTCATAAAGATCGGTTGAGTGGTTCTCGAGAAATTTTGTCAACCGACTTCAAAAGTACAGTTTTTAGAAAAACGCGTTTAAAGACGGCGGACTTAACCAAGGTAGCCACGAGGGCACAAGTTCTGAAGTCTGTCTCTCCGAAACTACTATTACTGGGATCAACTTGAAAATTTAAGAAATATTCTAGAGGTGTAGAATTTTATAAAAAAAAATGTAACCCTTTAAAGTAAACTAAATTTTGTAAATTTGTACATAACTATTATTTCCTTATGAAATAAAACACCACTTAAAAATTCATCAAAAACGCATTGCTTATGACTCTCATCTGAAAACGATTCCTTAAGAAAAGAAGGTGGCTAATAAAAGTACTAAACTCGTAAAATGCTGTCCTACTGAGGGCTAGGCATGACTTGGTATGCAATTTTAGATATAATTAGATAAGACATACCCAACAATATAAGTTTCTGAGAACGTAGCCAGCAACTGCATCTTGTTTAATGATTTTTTTTTTAATTTCTGGTAGATGAAAATCAGTGTATTTGTTGTAGTAAAACAAATAAAATAGTTTTATGTAGTCGGATGCCTTGATCTCTATTATAAAGTACATATTAAGGAATTTAATTTCAATGAAATTAGTTATGTACTCTTGGAGAAGAACTGAAGACTGTAAACATATAAAACGTTGAATACTGAGGCTCGCGTAATCTTAACCGAATTAAATAAAATAACACAATGCAAAGTTATCATACTTGTATAAACTTCTGTTAGGGAACCAAAATTGTCTAAGGTGTATAAGGATGAGGGATTAATAATAATAATAATAACCTACTTTTTATAGCTTTTATACAGAATGTTTCTTGTTGAACTATTTCGATATACGGAAAGACTCTGAGTACAACATTTCATAGTGCCACGTCCATAACAAGCTCATAAACTATAAATTACTATTGGAAAAAGTTCACATTTCTGCCTAGAAATTTATTAATTTGAATGCTCTTTAGGAATTTGGGGATCCTAGCCCTACACCTGTTATAATTTCTGATAACAGACTGGATTTTTTAATTTATATTTATTTGTATATAATTAGTAGCGATTTTCAGCTTGTCTAGAACTTTTTTATCATCTTATTGTAATATGTGTATATACCAGTACCCCCACCACCAACAACATAAATTTCTCCTTCCATTTTTCCTTACTTTCCCTAATTAACTTCTCACAATTCTAATTTGCTCACTTGCTAAAAGTGCTCTCCTTTATTCTTTTTACTATTTAATCATTCACATTTTTTTTACTCTTGCAACATTTTGCTACAGAGTTTTATCCACCAAGCTGTTGTTTGCTTCACCAAAAAAAAGTTATATAAATCTATGAAATGATAACACTGTAAAGCTGATGAGCTAGCAAGAAAAGGCGCCTTAGAATCACTATCGGTAGAATAGGAGCGGGTTGGTGATAGCAGGGCTTCTCGGAAAGCGCTAGGTCGCCATCGGTACATGCGCTGTCGCAAAAGCCTTTGGACCCAAGATCGATCGGAAGAGATCTACTGATCTCTTTGTTCTCATTAAGACTAGCTCTCCCTAGTTTAGGGGCTATTAACGTGCCATTGCCCTATTGGCATCCACGCAGTAAGGCTGGGAATCCAACCAGACGGTATCTGTAGAAGCTGTATGAAAGAAGATGAGGTGGAAACAACTAAACGCTTACTTCCTGGGAGCCCATAAATTCAGATATTCCACTGAGTTGTTGGATTCTGAGCAATTTTTGGTCGTCAGTCAATTTGAGCGGAACAAACCGAGCACACACCTTTCGTAAGCCCAAATGTTTGGAGGTAATTAATTCCAATTCCATGGATTTCAATGATGATTTCGTCTGATTTTTAATAAATTCACGCTTTCGATGGAATTTCCGATGATCACAGATTTTGATTGGCCCACATGTTGATCGTCATTTATGTCCTCACGTTGAAACCACTGGTGCACTCTGCTACGGCAATCATCATAGGCAATCATCGCCAAAAACTTGTTTCATCAATTGAAACGTTTCGGTAAAGGTTTTACCAAAAGTTTTTAAAACAAAATTTAATGGTGGCTCTTTGCTCGTTCGCTCGAAGCTCATTTTCGCACCGATAACACAATCATACTGACACTTAAAACGCAATAACTTCACTTCTCACTGGACATTCGATAAAGATAGCAGATTCTAGCTCACCAGTTGACATATTGATGGCGCCACCAGGGGGCGCTAGATTTAAAAAGTCCTGTTTACTGTGGAACGCGCCTTGTACTAATAACGGGTGATTTTTTAAGAGCTTGATAACTTTTTTAAAAAAAAAAACGCATAAAATTTGCAAAATCTCATCGGTTCTTTATTTGAAACGTTAGATTGGTTCATGACATTTACTTTTTGAAGATAATTTCATTTAAATGTTGACCGCGGCTGCGTCTTAGGTGGTCCATTCGGAAAGTCCAATTTTGGGCAACTTTTTCGAGCATTTCGGCCGGAATAGCCCGAATTTCTTCGGAAATGTTGTCTTCCAAAGCTGGAATAGTTGCTGGCTTATTTCTGTAGACTTTAGACTTGACGTAGCCCCACAAAAAATAGTCTAAAGGCGTTAAATCGCATGATCTTGGTGGCCAACTTACGGGTCCATTTCTTGAGATGAATTGTTGTCCGAAGTTTTCCCTCAAAATGGCCATAGAATCGCGAGCTGTGTGGCATGTAGCGCCATCTTGTTGAAACCACATGTCAACCAAGTTCAGTTCTTCCATTTTTGGCAACAAAAAGTTTGTTAGCATCGAACGATAGCGATCGCCATTCACCGTAACGTTGCGTCCAACAGCATCTTTGAAAAAATACGGTCCAATGATTCCACCAGCGTACAAACCACACCAAACAGTGCATTTTTCGGGATGCATTGGCAGTTCTTGAACGGCTTCTGGTTGCTCTTCACCCCAAATGCGGCAATTTTGCTTATTTACGTAGCCATTCAACCAGAAATGAGCCTCATCGCTCATCGGACACGGACGCGAAACACATTTCGAACCGAACACTGATTTTGGTAATAAAATTCAATGATTTGCAAGCGTTGCTCGTTAGTAAGTCTATTCATGATGAAATGTCAAAGCATACTGAGCATCTTTCTCTTTGACACCATGTCTGACATCCCACGTGATCTGTCAAATACTACTGCATGAAAATCCTAACCTCAAAAAAATCACCCGTTACAATTGGGAGAGCGAAAGTGGTGAAAGTGAGGTGTTTAGTCCTGGATTTTTCGTTATTTTCTCTTAAAAATTTGAACAGTGTATAAAGTTAGTGATATATATATGCACATAATCATTTAATCCTTTACAGTTACATGGCAATGCATTTTATAATATCTGTAACTCAATCAACAATAGAGCCGATGACATTCACAAGCAACAAATGAACAATGCAAAACAAAATGCCAGTACGATGGTCAACAAACTCAACACCCAACAACAGTAACAACAACAAAGTCAAGAGCAAGCGATGAGTTGCTGAGATTTGTTGTTATTGCAAACATCTTGCACTGCTGTTGTCGTAGCCGTTGCATGATTGCATTGTCAGAGCAACGTTAAGGTCACGAATAAACATAAATTGAATTGTTGCAACTTTATTGGTTGCATTCTTCTTGCTGTTTGTAGTTGCTGCTTTTAAGCCGTTTCAAGACTGCATACAAATGTTGCTTGAAATTTGAAAGCAAACATCCTCCACTTGAATTGCATGCAATCTGCTTTGTTTTCCTTTATTTGATTTATACTATTTTTTAACTCAAATATTCATATGGGTTTTCTGAAAAAAAATTATTATTGTTTTTTTTTTGCATTTTTTATTTTTTATTTATTTTTTTTTTATCGTATTTTTTATTATTTTTTTATTATTTTTATTTTTATCTTCCTCTTTGTTGATTCATTGAGTTTAGTTAGCTTGTTTACTTTGGCAATTTAATGGCCAACTGGTAAAAAAACAACAACAACAAAGTACATAATGCAGCTACCGTGCGGTAGATTGGCTCGACTTAGTTCGGCATGTGTTTAATGGCTTGGATGACTTGGCTTGGCGGTCAACCAATTGGCCAAAAGCCAGACAACTTTGTTTCGTGCGAAAAAACAGTTAGTCGCATGACAGAGGCCAACTTGTGTCAGTTTTTGTTTATTCAAGAGTGGTGATGTCCGTTTTTATTGTTGTTGCTGCTACCAGGAAAAACATTTCTGTTAGCTACAACAATCGCTTCTTTGCCAGCAAACGTTTTACGATGCAACACAATCGCCTTGTAAAAGCTACCAAATACAACTACGACAACAGCTACAACAATGAGCAATGGTAAGCAGCTACTCACAGCAAACGCGTTGATTGTGGCTGAGTGACGTCTTGACAGGCGACGTGCTGAAGTGCACTCATTGTCAATTTCAATAAATTACCGTATGCGCTTCGGCTTAACCCGCTAGTCTTCGCCACTTTCAGTAGTGCAGTCTTCAGGTATTTTTTTTCTGTTGCTTTGCAACTGACCTTTCTTACTACAGTTTAAAAATGTTTGCTTTATTATTTGTTTTATTTATTTATTGTTATTTTTTGTTGATTTTTTTCATAAGGAAGTTGTGTGTGGTGCGGAATTTTAATGCATAGGTGGGTGTGTCTAAAGCGGTTGTTCCTAAAAATTAAGTAAAAATAAACATTTGCTGTGTATATGTAAGTAGGCTCTTAGCCACTAATTAAAAAAAAAATAATGATTTAAATACCTTTAATTTCTTGTGTTTAATATTCAAAGAGTGCATTTAAGTATATTTGTTTATTTTTTCTGTTGCAACACTGCTGCTTATTATGCATAAATAATTATATATTTGCATCACTTTAATAACAAAAATTTCGACCAAAACATTTGGAATTTTTGGTGTTTTTATACTCTTGCAAAATGTTGCTACAGAGTATAATAACGGCTGTTCCAAGCCGAGGTACTTTTTATAATAGAAATTCTGAAATTTTTGGAAAAATAATTTAACCTCGGCCATTGCGACGCCCCTTCCGGTGACCACTCGGAAAAAATATGTGTTCGCGTTTGCAGGATAACTCCTTACAAGATCATCCAAGGTGAAAAAAACATGGTTTGTAGTTAAAACCTTAACATAGAACTTAGACGAAGGGAAAAAACTAAAAAATTTGGTTGGCAGACATTTAAAAAAAATGTTAAATTTCGCTATATATTTTTTTCAAATAGTTATAATCGAAAAAAATTCTACGTCAAATCTTTAAGAATTATCTCTCAATGACCTGTGTAAAATTTTAAAGATCAGTTGAATAGTTCTCTAGAAATCTTCCAAACACAGAGTTTCGAGAAAAACGCATTTAAACACGACGCAACAAGCGTTCTCAAGTCTGTATCTCCGAAACTATTACTCTGATCAACTTGAAAATTTAGGACAAAATTTTAGAGGTGTTGTAAAATTTAATAAAACAATAAAAAATTTTCGAAAAACCCAGGAACATATTTTTAGTAGGTGTCATGATGATAGTTAATACATAGATAAAATCTGGTCGATACTACCCCAACTGCCATATGGTATACTGCACACAAAGGTTTTCGTTTTTCTAACAATACTTATGTGAAACATGTCGGCTAGTGTATGAGTTTTATGTTGTAAATGTATATAACGGGTGATTTTTTTGAGGTTAGGATTTTCATGCATTAGTATTTGACAGATTACGTGGGATTTCAGACATGGTGTCAAAGAGAAAGATGCTCAGTATGCTTTGACATTTCATCATGAATAGACTTACTAACGAGCAACGCTTGCAAATCATTGAATTTTATTACCAAAATCAGTGTTCGGTTCGAAATGTGTTTATCGACAAATTTTGTTCAGCGATGAGGCTCATTTCTGGTTGAATGGCTACGTAAATAAGCAAAATTGCCGCATTTGGGGTGAAGAGCAACCAGAAGCCGTTCAAGAACTGCCCATGCATCCCGAAAAATGCACTGTTTGGTGTGGTTTGTACGCTGGTGGAATCATTGGACCGTATTTTTTCAAAGATGCTGTTGGACGCAACGTTACGGTGAATGGCGATCGCTATCGTTCGATGCTAACAAACTTTTTGTTGCCAAAAATGGAAGAACTGAACTTGGTTGACATGTGGTTTCAACAAGATGGCGCTACATGCCACACAGCTCGCGATTCTATTGCCATTTTGAGGGAAAACTTCGGACAACAATTCATCTCAAGAAATGGACCCGTAAGTTGGCCACCAAGATCATGCGATTTAACGCCTTTAGACTATTTTTTGTGGGGCTACGTCAAGTCTAAAGTCTACAGAAATAAGCCAGCAACTATTCCAGCTTTGGAAGACAACATTTCCGAAGAAATTCGGGCTATTCCGGCCGAAATGCTCGAAAAAGTTGCCCAAAATTGGACTTTCCGAATGGACCACCTAAGACGCAGCCGCGGTCAACATTTAAATGAAATTATCTTCAAAAAGTAAATGTCATGAACCAATCTAACGTTTCAAATAAAGAACCGATGAGATTTTGCAAATTTTATGCTTTTTTTTTTTTTAAAAAAGTTATCAAGCTCTTAAAAAATCACCCTATATAAAACTGATTCAATTTCCATCTTCTGGTTGACGTTTCACACCTTAGGGTATATCCCTGGCTTTGATTCCTGCAATTCCTGTAAGAGTATAAAATGCATGATTGCATCTGAACTTGGTTATTCCTTACTTATTATTTTATCAATTAACCAGTTTGCTTTTAGGGATCGAAGATCGAAGTGCGCCCTTAGGCAGGCATCGTTCCACCTTCATTTCTTTATGCATACACTCATGCAGACTGAAATCTTTGTGTCGTTCGGTTGAAAATAACTTCATTTTCATCAATTCTTCTTCCATTGTTGCTAAGCTCCTTTCCATTCAGTCATTTGTGGTCTGAGAACAGAAGGAAGTCGCTGGAGGTTACTGTAGAACGATTGAACATTTCCAAATAAATCTTCAATTCATTAGGTTCTAGGTACTTTTTAGGGATGTTCAACAAAATCTGGCTGTCTATGGTATGGTATATGTCTAATCTATGGTACACTAACCCAACTCATCGCAACGTGTTTATGCATCAAAAATTAAAGTTGGTTAAGAGATAATATACAAATAAACTTATCCTCTAAAAGAATCGTTTTGTTTTCAGTTATTTTTTTTTTTGCAAAAACGGGATTTTTTAATAATCAAACCCTGCTGACATTTATATAGAGAGTTGGAAAAATAATATAACAGAAACAAGCTGGTTGTATTCGTTGTCTTCAAATATTTTTTAAGGAAGTAAAGTTATACTAATTTAATTTTTTTTTAACATTGACATGAGCATTCCTCATTATAAGGAATAAAATGTGTTTCTTTATTTTCTGTTAGCAAACAAATTTAATTTTTTTTCATTGGAAAAAGGCACTAGAAACAAAGAAAAGCATGCATGATATTACTTCCTTAATTTTGACAGACCTTTTGGTGTGTTTAAGATCGAAGGCAGTAATTTGGGGCATCTGACATATATTTTTTTCCATCAGATCTGAACAAATTATTTTTAGTTTCATCACACATTTTTACAATATTTTTTTTTTACTTAAAAAGTTGAACTTTCCAAGCTGAAGGTGTCTCTAAAAGTTAGATCGATATGTTATCTGTCCTTTTAGAAACCTTGCTCATTCCAACAGACATTTTTGAAAAACATCATTGCTTATCTCAAAATTATAGTTATGGTACATATGTACTTAGGGACCTAGTAGAGGAGGGCTCGTTTGACAGCTGTAACTTTAGCTCTAAAGTTTAGATCTTTATGAAACTTAAACGAGAGATGGCTGTGAAAACAAACGGCGAAGTATACTATACATATATATATCGTCAGCTAAAATGCAAAATAACGTAACATAACTTTTCATAATTTTATAGGCGAAGGAAAAACAATATAATAGAAACCACTAATATTGAAACAAAATTTGAGTTTTGGTTATGAAATGGATATACCGCTGTGCCCAAAAAATAAGGTGACATTTTATATATTTTGAAAATTCTTTATTTTTTCTTCCAAATCAATTTTATCCCCATCAAAGTAATCCCCTCCCGATACAATGCACTTATGCCCACGGATTTTCCAATCTTCGAAACACTGGTTGTAGTCACTTTCCGGGATGGCCTTCCCGGATCTCCTCTATAGTATAAAAACGGTGTCCCCGGAGCGGTCTTTTGAGCTTGGTGAACAGCCGGAAGTCGCACGGCGCCAGATCAGGTGAACACGGTGGTTGCGGAACGATATGGGTTGAGTTTTTGGCGAAATGATCACGAATTACGAGGGCAGTATGGGATGGTGCATTATCGTGGTGTAAAAACCAAGAATTGTCTTTTCACAATTCCGGCCTTTTTAGGCGGATAGCGTTACGCAAACGACGCATAACGTTCAAATAATATTCCTTGTTGACTGTTTGACCGGTTGGAAGGAATTCATAATGCACAACACTACGATAATCGAAGAAAACAGTCAACATGACCTTGATTTTTGAGCGACTTTGGCGCGATTCTTTTGGTCTCGGCTCTCTTTTGGCACGATATTCGCTCGATTGATCGGTTGTTTCGAGGTCGTACGCATAGATCTAAGTCTCATCGCCAGTTATAATGCGTTTCATGACACCCTGGTAGGCGGAAAGTATCGTTTCACACATTTCAACGCGACGCCTTTTTTCCAAAAAATTCAATGTTTTCAGTACCACTCGAGATTTGACGCGCTTGAGGCCCAAAACATTCTTAAAAATGGTATTGTCTGAGCCTTTCGATATGCCAACTTCATCAGCAAGGTCTCTAATTGTTAATCGATGGTTTTTCAACACCAAATCTATAATTTGTTGAACGTGAGCTTCGTCGGTTGAGGTTGATAGTCGCCCTGGACGCTCTTTGTCTTCGACGCGTTCACGGCCGGCTTGGAACTCACTATACCACTTGTAAACATTTTTTGTAGACATAGCCTCATCACAAAATACTTTCTGCACCATCCTCCACGTATCCGCAGCAGAAAATTGATTACGTAAACAAAATTTAATGCAAATTCTTTGCTCAACAAATTTCGACATCGCAAAAAACGAAAAACTCACCTTTAGCAGCTCACAAAACGACACGTATCTCAAACACTAATAAATATTTTGACATGAAATTTGACATAGATGTGACTGACAGTACTACCAACCTGAATAAAAAATAATTCTCCATATCCTTCGACGCGCGCAGTTTAAAATTCAAACCTTATTTTTTGGACACAGTAGTATGTTATATACATATGTACCTATTTTTGGAGTAACATACCAAAATAAATTTTTTTTGGTGATCCATATATTGTTATTAAACTAAACATCGTCCCAAAGGATCAAAAGTGGTCTATGCGTGGCTTATTGCCCTGCCAGATTACCCTAACCTAACCTAATCTAAATATTGTCGAATTACTACCGATCATTGTAATAGATTCAGACTTTTCAGTTTTAAGAGTATTCAATTAAAATAATAATAATAATAATAAAATAATGGTATTAAATTTATTGGTATTATGTATATATATATAATGGTATTAAATTTACCCGATTCAAGCTGATTGCACTTTGAGAACTTTCACTTTCTGGTGTGTTCATCGGCTTATACTATTCCAACTCAAAGTAAGAAGCAGAAGAAGTAGAAAAAATATTATATCTTGGGCACTGTGCAATCAAAATATACAAGAATTCAAATACCAATGCCAAATATTAAATCAGAAATCGTAAGCTATTTCTTTAGTATACGGGTGAAGGAAGGTGCTGGTACCAGTTAAAGTTTCCCGCCACATAAGTATATTTTCTTAACAATTCATTACACATATTTCTAATTGTTAACATTGCACTTGGGTATGTGAACTTTTTCTCCTTGAAGTACAAAACTCTCAGATTGCTTAATTGCATTAAATTTAACTGTCTAAATATGCGTAACGCATACAGGCACATTTATATTCAAGTTCATTCAAATAGTAGCCACATTAGTGTGCCACTAAGTGCGTATAATCAACAAACCCATTTGTTAAAAGTCACTTAAAATTATAAGTAATTGCATTTGTTATACATATACGAGCATATGTACACTCATTTATATCTACCTTATGTACATATGTATGTATCAATATAAATAAACATGATTTAAAACGTAAATGTTACTCATACGGCATGTATGACCGCTTGCCACAGACAACAATGCAAGCGAGTAGGCGCGTTAGAAATAAAAAAAAAACAAAAAATACTAGAAAAAATGTTAATATCGGCTGTATTGCAGCTATAATACCCTACACAGATGCACTTCTTATACTTTAAAATGGTGATTTTGTGAGGTTAGTTTGTATGGTAGCTATATGCTATAGTGGTCCGATCTAAACAATTTCCGCGGAAATTATACCGCAGTCTTGGAAAATAATTCGTGCCAAATTTCGTGAGGATATCTCGACAAGTAAAAAAGTTTTCCATACAAAGAAGCGATTTTGATTGTTCAGTTTGTATGTCAGCTATATGCTATAGTGATCCAATCTGAACTATTTACGCGTGGATTGTGGCGTTCTCTTGAAGAATATTTCGTGCCAAATTTCGTCAGGATATCTTAGCAACTAAAAAAGTTTTCCATACAAAGAAGTGATTTTCATTGTTCAGTTTGTATGTCAGCTACATGTTAGAGTGGTCCGATCTCGGCGGTTCCGACAAATAAGCAGCTTCTTCAGAAGCAAAGATCGCCTGCTCGATTTCAGATCGATATCTCGAAAACTTGGGGACTAGTTCGCTTATATACAGACAGACGAAGGAACATGACCAAAACGACTCTCTTTGTTGTACTGATCATACGTATATTTTATATACTCTCTATGCTCACTGATGTTTTCTTTCGGGTCTTACAATTTCGTGGCACAGTTAAAATATCCTATTCAGGGTATAAACTGTTTGGAAAACAACAACAACAAACAATTTGCAACGTGATCAAACGCAACAAAGGCAATTATTGGAAAATACAACACACCAGAATTACACGTCAATGCGCGGTGGCTATGTTTATCGCTACAATTAACGCGCCTATCAACAACAGCAACAATAAAAAAATCCAATTTTTTGTTGTTGTGGTTTGTCAGTAGCATTGCGTCTACAAGTAATTGCTATTGAATATTAGATGTTGCAATGAGACACTGGAAGAGTGCGTTGGCTACGCGCTGTCACTTTTGACTCCTGCGCAGCAACAAAAAAACGTTAATTTTTATGTTAATAGTTGTGTGTGCGTGCACTTGCCGTTGACAGCCGTGAAAATGCGCACGCCGCAAATTATAGTTAGTTGTAAATGACGTTGAAACGCGCTGAGCAAATGCCCGCGAGCAACACGTGATTTTAGTCTGTCCTATACATATGCATTTATTTCAATCGACATACATACATACATACACGCAGGTGTGCTATTAAATCATTAGATGCATATCGCTTTGTTTCTGCTTTTCATTGCTGACTAATATCTGCAATAAATTGCACCAGCACCTTTCAGCCGAAACCCACTTAGGCTCAGACTGGTCCCCCACTCACTCAGGCGAAAAAAAATTGGTGTGCTAGTCAAACAGGCCGTCATTTAGGCCGTCAAACCGCCTGCCCAAACACTGTTTTGCCGAAATTTATTCCATCAGTCATCAAGCGAATTATGACAGCTTGCCAAAAGCAACAATAACAATATGTACAGTGCGTATGCGCTGCGCTCCAGCCGTACGCTGCGTCGCGCCAAGATCACACACGCCCAACTGCCACTTTTAGCTGCCATTGCCAGTGAGACTGACAAAAGTGCGTATGTTGTTGTTGATGTGGTTACAGCAGTTGCTCTTTTTGTTGTTGTTACTATTGTTATTATTGCTGGTGTTGTTGCTGCTCTGAAAGCGTCAATTGCCGTCAATGATGACGACCACAACAGCAGCGTGAGACAAATTGGCTGCTGAAAGGTAGTCCAATGGCGTTGCGCATGCGCGCATGTGCGTTTTTCCATAAATATATATTTAAGCATGTGTGTGTGTACTATATGTTGGTATGAGTGTACTTTATGTAAGTACGCAGCAGTTGCTTGCATGTAAAATAGTTGATTTGTGCGTCGATTATTGCTTGTCTGCCAGCTTGATTGGTTGTTTCAGTTCAAATTGTTGTTGTTTATGGGTGCTGGTGCTAGTGGGTTGTAACTGCTATTTGCTTTTTGTTGCTGCCGTCTTTATTGTTGTTACATTTAACATTTTTGTTGCCGTCGTTCGTTTAAGGCCAAGGCAGATCGCTCATTACACTCTAACTTGTTTGATGTAGGCAAAACTTTGCTCTTTCGTTTGAACTGACAGTTGTCATGTTTTTTACCTCAAATTTGAACTGAAAATATTGCTGTTTTGACTTATTGCTAAATTTGCTAGATTAACTATTTTTTTGCTATTTTTTTATCCAATGGTATGACTAGTTATTTAGTTGGTAGATTGCGAGGCGTTTGAAAGAACTTAGCTTAAGCCATGTCTAGTCAATAACTGGAAATAAACGATCTTTTGTATTTCTTTCATCCTAGCAGCATATTTATTTTTTAAATTGGAGCCATTGATTTTATAGAAAATTGATTTGCTGAAATCTAGATGTTCACAAAGATGGTAATCCAGCGTTTAGTTACAATAATCGTGCCCAAGATTCTTCTGACTTTTGGTATTTGTGAGCCCTCAGAGCAAATGGCCTGTTTCTCATCACGAAAATTACTTTCTTCACAACTTAAAAACTCCAAAAGAATATTTTGGCACATTCAAAAACTTGTGGCATACTATGTATATAGAAAATGACTTCTTACATTACTTTACGAGCGAGAGAAGATTTGACTACCTTTTATTATTATCCGTTTATAAGCCTTATACATCTGATTCTGGATTGACCAGCATTTTGCAGAACCAGGCTTAAGATCCTAGGTTCCATCTACGTGGACAGGCATCGCATCAGCTCAGTAGCGCCCAGCAGGATCCTTGAATTATTCGAAATGCTGGACCTTGGTGACCATATGTAATATAGGAGAGAGCACAATAGATCCTAGGTGACAGTAAAATACCTCATTATTAACTATCCGCTTATCAAATAGTCTCCGAACGAAACCAGTTGCACTTAACATAAACTTTAAACACGCCCCCACAAGGACCGAACTAGTTATGAAATTGTGTAAAGAAAACAAAAAAAGGTATAAAGAAATTTGTATTTCTATACATAAGTACATACATAAACATATACTAGATATACAGATATGTGCAGAGAAATATATCATCTTATCATCCATTAACTGGTCTGCAATATTGAATGATGATAGGCTTAGAAGACATATTCCACGTGAGCTCTGGATGAAGAAAACAAACAACAGGTAGTATCGGCGCCCTGCTGTCGGAGTAGATATTTACCTCTCTCAAGGAGGCTGTACTTCGGTGCAATAAATCTACTTAAACCTTAATGATAACAACCTATGTTTGAAAAACGTTGCAATAGTAAGGAAGTCTGAAAGTGAAGTTAATAGAGAATTTCTGACAATATACCTATCCAACAATCTTCCTCGAACCTCTGACCCAACATTAAGGAAACTCACCTCCCCACTCCTCTGACAGCTTCTAAACACACACAACTCCTAGTACCTAAAATTGGTTTAAAGTAGTCGCAGGCCATTTGTTGATGAACCAAGCTCAAGTGCCTCAAAACTGTCAATCACGGTCGATAAAGTGACAAGAGTTCACGATCATGTATTGGAAGACACCGTCCTGCGCCAGATAGCTGAGACAGTGGGCATTTCAAAGTGTTCATATCCTGAAAGAAATTATAAGCCTGCAAAATTCATATGTCAGTAGGAAGCGCTAACCACTTTGCAGCAGTATATGTCGATTCGTTAACTTTGACAAAATGGATCTACTGAAACTCAGCAAGTTAAGGAACAGTCGAAACAGTGGCCATAGGAAGCTAAGATTGTCTTATGAGCTAGAAAGCTGATAATTTTTTTCACAAAGTGTGACCCAGACTCATTTCCGAAGAGAAGTCCTTTGAATCCCTCATCTGAAAGATAGGTTAGGTTAGGTTATTCTGTTAGGTCAATAAGTCACCACGCAAAGATCAGTTTTGGTCCCTTGCGATACCAAATGGAGTTTAATTACTAAAGCCATGTGGAGTAGTAATCTTTTATTGCTTGCTTCTGGCAACTTTTTCCACTGCTGTCCTGCTTCCCAATAGGTTACTGCCTTACCAGACCAGAGAGGTCAATGACTTATTGGTCAAAGTGGAGGCTCACTTATGAGCTAACTAAACTTCTATATTGGGATTGGCACTAAAAAATTTTGCTCTTACTCGTATATCTGCTTCTTTTGTATTGAGCCAGTTATGAGTTGGAAGACACTACTTAGTATATCATAATTACTCAATGAATGTTAAATATTTACAATTAATGACATACAAAAAAGCAACAACAAAACAAAAATCACTGCGAAATCAACATATTTGCAGCAATTTGAAAGCAATTTTCGATGCGTGCTGCCAACGTCTGACAGCTAATTAGCTTGCGACTTTAATAAAAGCCCAAAACAATTAGGCAAAACTACCAACAAAATAGGCGACAAACTAGACAGCCAGTTAGTTATTAAGCAATAAGCGAATAGCAAACCCGACGAAACATTTAAATGCACTTAAAAGCTGTTTGCGCAAGAAAAATGTGAGTGGAACTGGTGACGGTGTAACGTCACTCGCATAAAAGACAACAAAAAGTTCGAAAAAAAAATATTTTTTTGTAGTTACTTTGAAATGCATATGCACATACATATTTGTCAACGGCTCTTGTTAATTACCAATTGTTAGTGTACATAATATATATGACAAATTTGTTGTGGCGAGTATGTAAATAATAAGCTTGAGTGGCAAGGCTATAGAGCGCAGCGCTGTCACTCAACAACTCAGCAACGCGTCATATATACCGACATACGCCTGTGTGTAGGTGTGACATTAGTGACATTTTCAAAACAAATTGTTTCACTGCTTGAAGTATAAAAAGAAATAAATTTTTATTGAATATTTCAAACTTCTTTCGCGCTGTAGGCATTTTATGCAATTGAACTGAAGTACGATTGACGTGCCGCGTAAGTTGACTTATAGGGTACTTAAAATTAAATTGCGGCCTGTCTTCGCCACTTAAGAAGACAGTGGAGTGGTGTTGCACAATGTGACTGTTAATTGACGAAAAGTGAACTCACTAAGCATGAAAATGATTAGAAAATTAATGAGGCGGATTTGTGTTGTCAAGGTTAGCAATTTGTAGCTTGAATAGGAAGTAATTAGTGGCGCTTATTTAAACAAAGAAATATCACTAATGATGACAGATAAAAATATTTGAATATAAGTGTGCTACAGCGATGTATATTTTTGTAACAAAAAATGGCGTTAAATGTTTAGAAGTATCAATGATATACTGTATAATATATTTATAAAATATTTGTGGCAAATATAAGTTATACTCGAGAAGTAGTATTTCTCTTTAAAAAAAACTGTAAGGACCCTGAACCTTAAATACCGTTTTTGCACCGTCGATATGTCAAAGCTACAAAAACTTGGTTCCGGTCGTTCAGTTTTTATGACAGCTATATGCTACAGTAATCCGTTTTGAACCATTTCTTCGAAGGTTATAGCATTGTTTCGGTTAATAATGAATAACGATATCTCGACAAAAATAATTCCATACGAAAACCGATCTACAGGACAGTTTATGTGAAAGTTATATAATATGGTGGTCTAATATTGGCGATTTCGACAAATGAGCGAATCTAAGAGAGAAAAGAGCATGTGCAAAATTTCAGATTGATATCTCAAAACCAGTTCGCGTATCTATTTATACAGACAGGTCAATATGTTTTTCAATAGAGATGCTTCAAAAGTAAACCAATAGGGACAGCAAACGACGCCATATTTTTCCCGCTCTTTTGACATTTCTCTTCAGTGAGGTTTAGTTTGTCATTTCATTATGGAAAAATGTACGATCCAACAACGAATTATTAAAATTTACTGCCAAAATTTGGAGTGAGTGGCCTCAACTTTCATGGCGCTACGTCCAATTTGTGGTCGTCATAATTGTCTTGACAGATCAACAATTGAGCGTCTACTGAAAAAATTTGAGTTCACAGGCAAAAAAGTACAAAATGTTCCTGTGCCAGTAAGGCAAAGAAGTGCCCGTAGTGTCGGGAATATTGCTGCATCATTTCTGGCTGAATGGTTTCGTCAATAAGCCAAATATGCGTTATTAGTCAGTCAGCCACCTACACGTACTCTATGAGTCGCCATTGCATCTCGAAAAAATTATGGTTTGGTGCGGTTTATGGCTCTGCGGCGTCATTGAGCCGTACTTCTTCCGTGATGAACAAGACCGGCACGTCACTGTGAATGGAAATCGCTACCGCTCAATGATAACCGAATATTCTTGAAGCGAATTGTATGATATGGACTTGGACAAAATGTGGCTCCAACAGAACGAGGCCACAAGCCACACTTCAAATGTCACAATCGACTTATTGGCCCAGTCAATTGGACTATTGTTAGACTATTTCAGCGACGACTGATGAACTTCGACGAATATCGAACTCGAAATTGCAGCATTATCGGCCGTATTTTGCTTGAAAATTGTGTTCAGCGCCTGGACTTCTGCGAGTGTGATGAGATATCGAATTTCCCATATATTGTGGCATTGAATGCCCTTTTACAGGAATAAAGAATTGCATTGGTATCCCAAACTTTTGAAGGGTTCTTATTGAAAATCCCGTAAT
Organism: Bactrocera correcta; assembly: GCA_027475135.1. Lineage (NCBI taxonomy): Eukaryota > Metazoa > Arthropoda > Insecta > Diptera > Tephritidae > Bactrocera > Bactrocera correcta. The sequence goes on from JAPZAG010002018.1 coordinate 17,292, forward strand.
TACAGGGCTTTCGACATTACTAGGCACTTCGTTGCAAACTGAATACATCCTGTTCAGGTATAAAAATAATTTTCAAAACAGTTTTACGACATGAAAAACTCGTTTTAGACTTTTATGACTGATATTGCGTAATGCTTGTTGAAATTATTTTAGTTTTTGCCGCTTAGTGTAAGCAACATTTTTCGATGTTATGCTACAACACTGGCGCGCTGTTGTTAACTCGGTTATAATCGCGTAAGCGGTGTCTAAGTACAGAAGAAGAAGCAACAACAAAAGATGGTTCTCGCCACTCTAACTCTTCTAGAAAACTTTTTCTCGACAGCAATGGAAATGGTGTAGATTTAGCAGACTTTGGATGAGTCAGTTGTGAAACCATCAGATCATATTATTTTGGCCCTATATCAGCTTAGTAAAGAGGGGTTAAAGAAAAAGTAGTGATAAAATTCAATGTTGGCTCACAGTGTCTGCCATTATAGAGATGCTATTATACAGAGATGCCATTGACACTTGAGTGAAATTATTATTATTTGTGGCTTCAAACGAAGTTTTTCTATATTCGCAGTTAATTTTCCGTTTCATTAAAAAGAGCCACCAACGCTTCAAATAAGCTAGACGAGTCCATCAGACTGAATATTTGAAAAAAAAAAAAAATATTACTGCCCATATTTAAATTATTTTTCAGAGGAAGAAGAATATTATCTAATATGCTCTTCTCTAATTTCATAAGCTCATGCTTTTACCATTGTCATGGTTAGGCAATTCAAACATTTACTTGTTCTAAGTTAAGATAAACAACTTTTAGTGCTACCTCTTAGCTCCTCTCGATATCCCGATTTGTAGCAAATAATTAGGTTCTCTAATATTCTGTTCATAAATTATTATGCCATCAATTGCATAGATTTACATTGATATTTATTAATTGAAAGCTTGCTTGAATTCAGTTAAGTTGAGGATTCTAAAAGCCGCAAACAGCCGCTATTTGGATAATTTAGAGATTTTAGATTCTACGAAAAAATTCTAACAAATCTTTCTTTGTCAATATGTCATGATATTTTCAGATTGGAAATGAAGCCGGAGTGTTCTTGTTGCCCTGAGAGAGGCTCTCGTCGGGTTAAAAAAATAAGCAACTCAACCCTCCATCATTTCTTTGAAGTTCGAAATGACCTGATTAACTTTTATTTAGAATTTGTGTTTTTACTTAGTCTCTTTGGACAAGAAGCGAAGATATTGGCTCAGTCGTTCCAACCTACCAAATACCCTTCCAGAATAATTGAAATGACATATTTCAAAAAAACATCAAGAAAAAGCCCTGCCAGTGACCACTTGCATGCATTTTCTTCTACCATTATACACTTCTAAATTTTCTTTTCTAAAATAAAAATCGCGTAGACAATTAAGATTTTTAGCTACACAAATTTATATTTTTTCCAAAAAAATAAAAATCGATGCAACTAATCATGAAAATGCATACAAAGCCATAGCCATTACATATGCAAATACACATAGCGTACCACCCGTCGCTTGAGGTATGGCAATAGTGCCCCTGAGGAGCATGCCACTGGCCGTCGGTGCTAATCGAATTGCCGGCTCGTGACTGCGTTGATAGTTATGTTGGTGATGTTGGAGGCGCTGAGGTGTTGTAGAAGCGTAAATGTGCGAACACCGCCAAATATGCAAACAAATGACCACATGCGCCGCGTCTGTGTGTGCGCATGCGCAATCACTATTTTCATGTTAAATGCGCATAAGTGCACATACAAAGGTATACGCGCCAATATATATGCAAGTGGTTGTGCCGTCGTTGAAGTGTGCGCTCATTCATGCTTGACCTGCCACATCAGCGTGCCACACGCCCCAACGACAGATAACCCATTCGCGGGTAGTAAAATATTGTGTGATTTATGCGAACGTTAAAGGTGACAAGGTCGGAAACGTTGTGTGTGTTGAGACATAAATTGGTAGTAGCGTTGAAAGCAGAAAATATTATTAGTGGTTGTGGCGAAAGAAGAAAAAAAACATTGAGTTCGATGGTAGCATTAAGTGAAAGTTGAAAGAAAATATCGAAACTATTGAAGTAAAAATTTGTCATCCCATTTGCAGATCAGTTTGATGCTGCCTTACTAATGCATAAGTTTATAAGTCTCATTTATACATTTAGTATGAATGTATTTTGAATTCGATGGCAACACTAATTTGGGATAATTTTTAGATTTTAACTATGCTAATTAATTTGTCTTCTGCTAAAGGCAGCACTTTTAGTACTTTATGAGTCTTAAAATGTTTGTCATATGGCAACTCTTAAAAAATTTTATTAAAATTGTACGATTTTCTTTTATGATTTATTTTTGTCTTCTGCTATTACGCGTAAGAATATTTACATTTAAGCCTTAAAAATTTTTTCGTATGGCAACCCTTTTCATAAAAATTTTTTTAAAATAAATTCGATTATCTTTATAATGTTTTTATTTTGTCTTCTGCAATTATGCGGAATATTATTTTTTATTATGCAATTTTTATTGTATGGCAACCCTTTCTGAAAAATTTGTTTCAAATTTTAAAAAAAAGTTTTTTCATTTATTTTTTTCTCCTCTGCTGAAATTTTATTTATCTCTTATTTTATATATTAAACTAAGTCATTAAAGTTTTTTTTTCATGGCAACCTTTTCGTAAACTTTTTTTTAAATTTTTAAATATCTTTTATTTTTAAGAGTACTCTTCTGCTATTTCGAGCAAATTTATACATATATGTATCTTTTAATCATTATATTTTTGTTGTATGGCAACCCTGTTTTAAAAGTTCTTTTATAATTTTATTTTAAACATTTTATCACTTATATTTTTGTCTGCTGTCAATGCAAGCAATTTTATTTGCCTCTATGTCTTAAAATCTTCGTCATATGGCAACCCTTTCCTAAAACTTAGTTTTAAAATATCCGAATTACCTTTATCATTTATTTTTTTGTCTTCTGCTATTACGCTTAGTATTATATATCATTATGCAATATTTTTTGTGTGGCAACACTTTCTGAAAAATTATTTTCTAATTTTGCCAAATATTTTCATCATTTTGTTTTCTCATCTGCGGCGATCTTATTTATCTCTTTTTTATATTTTTTACCAAGTCATAAAATTTTTGTTATATGGCAACCTTTTCTTAAAAATAACTTTTTTAATTTTATATGAAACATAATCATCCATTTTTACTCTTCCGCTATTGCGTGCAATATTATTTTTCTTTAAATCCGAAAATTTTGTTGTATGGCAACTCTGTTTGAAAAATTATTTAGTAATTTTTTTAAATATTTTTTGCCTTCTACTATGGCATTATTTACCAAATAATTTTATCACTTATATTTTTGTCTGCTGCCAAAGCAAGAAATTTTATTTATCGTAAAGTCAAAAAATATTAGTCCACGGCCGTCCTTTCTTAAAAATTATTTTCTAATTTTACTAAATTATTTTACTAATTATTTTTGTCTTCGTCTTTTGCGAGCCATTTCATTTATATATAAATCATAAAATTTTGTTATCTGGCAACCCTGTTTCAACAATTATTTTCCACCATCAAAACTTTATATTAACATTGATTTTATTGTGTTTTCCTATTGCGGGCAATATGTTTTTTCGTTAAGTCATAAAATTTTTGTCATATGGCAACCCTTTTCATACAATTATTTTACGATTTTACCAAGTAATTTTAATAAATATTATTTTGTCTGCTTTGTGCGCAATATATTAATTATCTCTAAACCAAAAAATTTTTGCTGTCTGGTGGCAACTCTTTTTTAAGAAATATTTTCAATTTTGATAAAAATTTGTGCGTAAACTATGCGTACAAATATGTTGTCCATATAATTTTATTAAATATTTTAAAACTTTCAATAGTTGGCAACTCTTTTAAAAATTTGTTTTGTTTCAAAAAACCATAATGATTTAGAATTAATTTAAAAAAATTCTATTATACACCACATATATTTATATCACCTTTACATAATTTTCGTCACGCCTCAAGTATGCTCTCTAATACGATGTCTCGTAAAATCAAGCGGCAAAATCACTGCGACAGTATCATTTTCACAACGCGAAGTATCAAATAAAGGTCTCAACGTGTTAAAATTATATTATAAAGCCATTGGAGTTACATTGAGTTGAGATGAAGGCAAAACCCTGGTAATGAATATACAAATACTAATAAAAATACTTTGAAAATAAGCGCTGTATTGTATTATTTTCAATGGTACTTAAAGCATTTCCGGCTATGCGAACATTTTCATGCTCACATGCCTCATTCGATGCTAATTCTATAGGCTGTTGATCATGGCGCTGTTCTCAAGTTCTAACGAATAGACTTGTTTGTTGCCTTAATGAATGGAAATAATATCCCTTATCATAAAGCATATTCGTTTTGTTGCTTAGACTGATATTACTGTGAGCTTTATTCTGTAATTAGTTTTACATGCGCTTGGTTGATTCTTTAATTGAGAAATGGAACAGAGATTATTTGATAGGATGTGAGCTTAGTTACATGAACTGCTTTTAAAATTATTTTCTTATTTCTTACTTGAATTAGAAAACTGGAGGAAAGGCATTATTTTTTGTTTCGTATTCATAAATTATTATTAAAATTGTTTAATAGAAAAAACTCCCTGGTAATTTTTTCTAATTCAATATATTCTTTATTAGTTTGTTAGTTTTTATTAGAAGAATATATTTTTTTGGTACTAGACGACCGAAGGATTAAAGTTAGGGAAATAGCTGAGATTATGAAGATGTCAAAAGAACGTGTTTGTCACATATTAAACCAAGATTTGGGCAAGGAAAGCTGTCCGCGCGTCGGTTGCCGCGTTTGCTTACGCTAGACCACAAACGTGCGCGCATGAACATTTCCAGCGCTCTATTTGGAAGGGTTGCAGAGATGGGAGCATCGCTGGGAGAAGTGTGTGGAGTTCCAAGGAGACTATGTAGAAAAATAAAAAAAAAAAATTGAAAAAGTCGCGTGCATCATGGTTAGGTCGGTTATTTATCAGACAGCCCTCGTATAGATTTGTTCCGATGCCTTTGTGAATTGATCGTTCAGTTTGCTTGACAGCTATATGCTATAGTGGTCCGCGATGATACCACGGCAAATAAAAAGTTTGAGTGTCATGAGCTACAAAATTAGATAGGGATAGAAAACGATGCCATATTTTCTGGCACTCTTTTGACGTTTTTTTTCAGTAAGGTTTGCCATTTTATCATGGAATGATGTACATTCCAACAGCTAGTCGAAATTATTAAAATTCAGTCAGTGGATTGTGGTCATAAACGTCCTGTCAA
>JAPZAG010002019.1:0-22576 GCA_027475135.1 Bactrocera correcta
CTTCTTTAACGTATTGAAGTTGATATAAAGCCATGGCGGCATAACGACAGTACATTTGGAAGAATTCCGTAATCTTATGTTTAGGTATAAATTCCATTTTCTTTTATATACACATTTAGCAAGCGATATCGAAATGCTTCATAACATTAGTTTAACATATTTAAGTTAACAAACCTTTTTTAACGAACTGAAGTTAACATAAAGCCTTAACGGCATAACGGCAGTGCATTTAGAAGAATTCCGTTATCTTATATTTAGGTATAAATTTGATTTTCTTGTATGTACACATTTAGCAAGCGATATCGAAATGCGTCAAATCGTTAGTTTAACATATTTAAATTAATTAACCTTCTTTAACGTATCGAAGTTGATATAAAGCCATGGCGGCATAACGACAGTACATTTGGAAGAATTTCGTAATCTTATGTTTAGGTATAAATTCGATTTTCTTGTATATACGCATTTAGCAATCGATATCGAAATGCTTCAAATCATTAGTTTAACATACTAAGTTAATGAACATTTTTTAGATTACTGAAGTCTACATAAAGCCTTAACGGTATAATGGCAGTGCATTTAGAAGAATTCCGTGATGTTATAATTTTATATTTAGGTATAAAGTCGATTTTCTTATATTTACACATTTAACAGTCGATATCGAAATGCTTCAAACCATAAGTTTAACATATTTAAAATAACTAACCTTCTTTAACGTATTGAAGTTGATACAAAGCCATGGCGGCTTAACGACAGTACATTTGGAAGAATTCCCTAATCTTATATTTACGTATAAATTCGATTTTGTTGTATATACGCATTTAGCAATCGATATCGAAATGCTTCAAATAATTGGTTTAGCATATTTAGGTTAATTAACCTTCTTTACCGTAATGAATGTTATATAAAGCCATGGCGGCATAACGGCAGTACATGTGGAAGAATTCCGTAATCTTATATTGAGGTATAAAGTCGATTTTGTTGATCGGTATCGAAAATCTTCAAATCATTAATTTAACATATTTAAGTTAATTAACCTTCTTTAACGTAATGAAGGTGACATAAAGCCATGGCGGCATAACGACAGTGCATTTAGAAAAATGCCGTAATCTAAATATAAGGTATAAGTTCGATTTTGTTGTATATAGGCATTTAGCAATATCGAAATGCTTCATATAACTGGTTTAGCATATTTAGGTTAATTAACCTTCTTTATTTTACTGAAGTGTACATAAAGCAATAACAGCATATCGGCAGTATATTTGGGAGAATTCCGTAATCTTTTATTTAGGTATAAAATCGATTTTCTTGTACATACACATTTAGCAATCAATATCGAAATGCTTCAAATCATTAGTTTAGCATATTTAAGTAAATTAATCTTCTTTAACGTACTGAAATTTATATAAAGCCATAACGGCATAACGGCAGTGCATTTAGAAGAATTACGTTATCTTATATTTAGGTATAAAGTCGATTTTCTTGTATATACGCATACAGCAATCGATATCGACATGCTTCAAATCATTAGTGTAACATATTTAAGTTAATATACCTTCTTTAACGATCTGAAGTTTGCATATAGCCATGACGGCATAACGGCAGTGCATGTAGAAGAATTCCGTAATCTTATATTTAGGTATAAAGCCGAATTTATTGTATATACACATTTAGCAATCGATAACGAAATGCTTCAAATCATTAGTTTATCATATTTAAGTTAATTAACCTTATTTATCTTACTGAAGTTTACATAAAGCCATAACGGTATAACGGCAGTGCATTTGGAAGAATTCCGTAATCTTATATTTAGGTATAAAGTCGATTTTCTTGTAAATATATATTTCGCAATCGATATCCAGATGCTTCAACTCATTAGTTTAACATATTTAAGTTAATAAACCTTCTTTAACGAACTGAAGTGTGCATAAAGCCATGGCGGCATAACGGCAGTGCATGTAGAAGAATTCCGTTAGCTTATATTTAGGTATAAAGTCGATTTTCTTGTATATATGCATTAAGCAATCGACATCGAAGTGCTTCAAATCATTAGTTTAACTTATTAAGTTAATAAATATTTTTTAGCTTACTGAAGTCTACATAAAGCCTTAACGGTATAACGGCAGTGCATTTAGAAGAATTCCGTAATGTTATAATTTTATATTTAGGTATATAGTCGATTTTCTTGTATTTACACATTTAGCAATCGATATCGAAAATCTTCAAATCATTAGTTTAACATATTTAAGTTAACTAACCTTCTTTAACCTACTGAAATTTATATAAAGCCATAACGGCATACCGGCAGTGTATTTCGAAGAATTCCGTAATCTTATATTTAGATATAAAGCCGAATTTGTTGTATATACGCATTTAGCAATCGATATCGAAATGCTTCAAACCATTAGTTTAACATATTTAAAATAATGAACCTTCTTTAACGTAACGAAGGTGATATAAAGCCATGGCGGCCTAACGACAGTGCATTTAGAAGAATTCCGTAATCTTATATTTAGGTATAAATTCGATTTTGTTGTATATACGCATTTAGCAATCGAAATCGAAATGCTTAAAATAACTGGTTTAGCATATTTAGGTTAATTAACCTTCTTTATCTTACTGAAGTTTACATAAAGCCATAACGGTATAACGGCAGTGCATTTGGATGAATTCCGTAATCTTATATATAGGTATAAATTTGATTTTCTTGTATGTACACATTTAGCAAGCGATATCGAAATGCTTCAAATCATTAGTTTAACATATTTAAGTTAATTAACCTTCTTTAACGTATTGAAGTTGATATAAAGCCATGGCGACATAACGGCAGTGCATTTAGAAGAAGTCCGTAGTCTCATATTTAGGTATAAAGTCGGTTTTCTTGTATATACACATTTAGCAGTCAATAACGAAATGCTTCAAATCATTAGTTTTACATATTTAAGTTAATTAACCTTCTTTATATTACTGAAATTTACATAAAGCCATAACGGTATAACGGCAGTGCATTTGGAAGAATTCCGTAATCTTATATTTAGGTATAAAGTCGATTTTCTTGTAAATATATATTTCGCAATCGATATCCAGATGCTTCAACTCATTAGTTTAACATATTTAAGTTAATAAACCGTCTTTAACGATCTGAAGTTGGCATATAGCCATGGCGGCATAACAGCAGTGCATGTAGAAGAATTCCGTAATCTCATATTTAGGTATAAAGACGATTTTCTTGTATATACGCATTTAGCTATCGATATCGAAATGCTTTAAATCATTAGTTTAACATATTAAGATAATAAACGCTTTTTAGCTTACTGCAGTCTACATAAAGCCTTAACGGTATAACGCCAGTGCATTTAGAATAATTCCGTAAAGTTATAATTTTATTTTTAGGTATAAAGTCGATTTTCTTTTATTTACACATTAAGCAATCGATATCGAAATGCTTCAAACCATTAGTTTAACATATTTAAAGTAATAAACCTTCTTTAACGTATTAAATGTGATATAAAGCCATGGCGGCAAAACGTTAGTACATTTGGAAGAATTCCGTAGTCTTATATTTGGGTATAAAATCGATTTTCTTGTACATACACCTTAAGCAATCGATATCGAAATGCTTCAAATCATTAGTTTAGCATATTTAAGTAAATTAAACTTCTTTAACGTACCGAAATTTATATTTATTTAGCAATCGATTTTGAAATGCTTCCAATTATTATTTTAAAAAATATTTAAGATAATTAACCCTCTCTATCTTACTGAAGTCTACATAAAGCCTTAATGGCATTACGACAGTGCATTTAGAAGAATTCCGTTATCTTGAATTTAGGTATAAAGTCGATTTTCTTGTATATATACATATAGCAATCGAGATCGAAATGCTTCAAATCATTAGTTTAACATATTTAAGTTAATTAACCTTCTTTAACGTATTGAAGTTAATATAAAGCCATGGCGGCATAACGGCAGTGCATTTAGAAGAATTCCGTAATTTTATATTTAGGTATAAAGTCGATTTTCTTGTATTTACATATTTAGCAATCGATAACGAAATGCTTCAAGTCATTAGTTTAACATATTTAAGTTAATAAACTTTCTTTAACGCACTGACGTCTTCATAAAGCCCTAACGGTATAACTGCAGTGCATTTAGAAGAATTCCGTATTCTTATATTTAGGTATAAAGTCGATTTTCTTGTATTTACATATTTAGCAATCGATATCGAAATGCTTCAAATAACTGGTTTAACATATTCAAGTTAATTAACCCTCTCTGTCTTACTGAAGTCTACATAAAGCCTTAACGGCATAACGGCAGTGCATTTAGAAGAACTCCGTTATCTTATATTTAGGTATAAATTTGATTTTTTGTATGTACACATTTAGCAAGCGATATCGAAATGCTTCAAATCATTAGTTTAACATATTTAAGTTAATTAACCCTCTTTATCTTACTGAAGTCCACAAACGCCTTAACGGCATAACGGCAAAGCATTTAGAAGAATTACGTAATCTTATATTTAGGTATAAAGTCGATTTTCTTGTATATACACAGTTAGCAATCGATATCGAAATGCTTCAAATCATTAGTTTTACATATTTAAGTTAATTAACCTTCTTTAACGTATTGAAGTTAATATAAAGCCATCGCGTCATAACGGCAGTGCGTTTAGAATAATTCCGTAAAGTTATAATTTTATTTTTAGGTATAAAGTCGATTTTCTTTTATTTACACATTTAGCAATCGATTTTGAAATGCTTCAAACCATTAGTTTAACATATTTAAAATAATTAACCTTCTTTAACGTATTGAAGGTGATATAAAGCCATGGCGGCATAATGGCAGTACATGGGGAAGAATTCCGTACTCTTATATTTAGGTATAAAGTCGATTTTCTTGTATATATATATTTCGCAATCGATATCGAAATGCTTCAGATAACTGGTTTAACATGTTAAAGTTAATAAACCTCCTTTAGCGAACTGAAGTTGACATATTTAGGTATAAAGACGATTTTGTTGTACATACACATTTAGCAATCGATATCGAAATGCTTCAAATCATTAGTTTAACATATTTAAGTTAATTAACCTTCTTTAACGTAATGAAGGTGATATAAAGCCATGGCTGCAAAACGACAGTGCATGTAGAAGAATTTCGTAATCTTATATTTAGGTATATAGTCGATTTTCTTATATTTACACATTTAGCAATCGATATCGAAAATCTTCAAATCATTAGTTTAACATATTTAAGTTAATTAACCTTCTTTAACGTAATGAAGGTGATATAAAGCCAGGGCGGCATAACGACAGTGCATTTAGAAGAATTCCCTAATCTTATATTTAGGTATAAAGTTGATTTTGTTATATTTACACATTTAGCAATCGATATCGAAAATCTTCAAATCATTAGTTTAACATATTTAAGTTAATTAACCTTCTTTAACGTATTGAAGTTGATATAAAGCCATGGCGGCATAACGGCAGTATATATTTGGGTGAATTATGTAATCTTTTACTTAGGTATAAAATCGATTTTCTTGTACATACAAATTTAGCAATCGATATCGAAATGCTTCAAATCATTAGTTTAGCATATTTAAGTAAATTAAACTTCTTTAACGTACTGAAATTTATATTTATTTAGCAATCGATTTTGAAATGCTTCCAATTATTAGTTTAACATATTTAAGTTAATTAACCCTCTCTATCTTACTGAAGTCTACATAAAGCCTTAACGGCATAACGACAGTGCATTTAGAAGAATTCCGTTATCTTATATTTAGGTATAAAGTCGATTTTCTTGTATATATACATATAGCAATCGATATCGAAATGCTTCAAATCATTAGTTTAACATATTTAAGTTAATTAACCTTCTGTAACGTGTTGAAGTTAATATAAAGCCATGGCGGCATAACGGCAGTGCATTTAGAAGAATTCCGTAATTTTATATTTAGGTATAAAGTCGATTTTCTTGTATATACACTTTTAGCAATCGATAACGAAATGCTTCAAGTCATTAGTTTAACATATTTAAGTTAATTAACCTTCTTAATCTTACTGAAGTTTACATAAAGCCATAACGGTATAATGGCAGTGCACTTGGAAGAATTCCGTAATCTTATATTTAGGTATAAAGTCGATTTTCTTGTATATACTCATTTAGCAATCGACATCGAGATGGTTCAACTCATTAGTTTAACATATTTAAGTTAATAAAGCTTTTTAGAAGAACTCCGTTAGCTTATACTAAGGTATAAAGTCGATTTTCTTGTATATACACATTTAGCAATCGATACCGAAATGCTTCAAATCATTCTTTTTAACATATTTAAGTTAATTAACCTTCTTTAACGAATTGACGTTGACATAAAGCCATGGCGGCATAACGGCAGTGCATTTAGAAGAATTCCGTTATCTTATATTTAGGTATAAAGTCGATTTTGTTGTATATATACATATAGCAATCGATATCGAAATGCTCTAAATCATTAGTTTAACATATTTAAGTTAATTAATCTTTTTTAACGTATTGAAGTTGATATAAAGCCACGGCGGCAAAACGGCAGTTCATTAAGAAGAATTCCGCAATCTTATATTTAGGTATAAAGTCGATTTTGTTGTATAAATATACGCATTAAGCAATCGATATCGAAATGCTTCAAGTCATTAGTTTAACATATTTAAGTTAATTAACCTCCCTTAACGTACTGAAGTTGATATAAAGCCATGGCGGCATAACGACAGTACATTTGGAAGAATTCCGTAATCTTATGTTTAAGTATAAAATCGATTTTCTTGTATATACACATTTAGCAAGCGATATCGAAATGCTTCAAATCATTAGTTTAACATATTTACGTTAATAAACCTTCTTTAACGAACGCAAGTTGGCATAAAGCCATGGCGACATAACGGCAGTGCATTTAGAAGAATTCCGTAATCTTATATTTAGGTATAAAGTCGATTTTGTTGTATATACACATTAAGCAATCGATATCGAAATGCTTCATATAACTGGTTTAGCATATTTAGGTTAATTAGCCCCCTCTATCTTACTGAAGTTTATATAAAGCCATAACGGCATAACGGCAGTATGTTTGGCTGAATTCCGTAATCTTTTATTTAGGTATAAAATCGATTTTCTTGTACATACACATTTAGCAATCAATATCGAAATGCTTCAAATCATTAGTTTAGCATATTTAAGTAAATTAAACTTCTTTAACGTACTGAAATTTATACAAAGCCATAACGGCATAACGGCAGTGTATTTCGAAGTATTCCGTAATCTTATATTTAGATATAAAGCCGAATTTGTTGTATATACGCATTTAGCAATCGATATCGAAATTCTTCAAATCATTAGTTTAACATATTTAAAATAATTAACCTTCTTTAACGTAATGAAGATGATATAAAGTCATGTCGGCCTAACGACAGTGCATTTAGAAGAATTCCGTAATCTTATATTTAGGTATATATTCGATTTTGTTGTATATACGCATTTAGCAATCGATACCGAAATGCTTCAAATAACTGGTTTAGCATATTTAGGTTAATTAACCTTCTTTATCTTACTGAAGTTCACATAAAGCCTTAACGGTATAACTGCAGTGCATTTAGAAGAATTCCTTAATCTTCTATTTAAGTATAAAGTCGATTTTGCTGTATATACAAATTTAGCATCCGATATCGAAATGCTTCAAATCATTAGTTTGATATATTTAAGTAAATAAAGCTTCTTTAACGCACTGAAGTTAACATAAAGCCACGGCGGCATAACGGCAGTGCATGTAGAAGAATTCCGTAATGTTATATTTAAGTGCAAAGTCAATTCTGTTGTATATACACATTTAGCAATCGATATCGAAATGCTTCAAATCACTAGTTTACTACATTTGAGTTAATAAAACATCTTTATTTTACTGAAGTCTGCAAAAGCCTTAACGGCATAACGGCAGTGCATTTAGAAGAATTACGTAGTCTTATATTTAGATATAAAATCGATTTTCTTGTACATACGCATTTAGCGATCGATATCGAAATTCTTCAAATCATTAGTTTAATATATTTAAGTTAATAAAGCTTCTTTAACGCACTGAAGTTAACATAAAGCCATGGCGGCATAACGGCAGTGCATGTAGAAGGATTCCGTAATCTTATATTTAAGTATAAAGTCGATTTTGTTGTATATACACATTTAGCAATCGATATCGTAATGCTTCAAATCATTAGTTTACTAACGGGTGATTTTTTAAGAGCTTGATAACTTTTTTAAAAAAAAAAACGCATAAAATTTGCAAAATCTCATCGGTTTTTTTATTTGAAACGTTAGATTGGTTCATGACATTTACTTTTTGAAGATAATTTCATTTAAATGTTGACCGCGGCTGCGTCTTAGGTGGTCCATTCGGAAAGTCCAATTTTGGGCAACTTTTTCGAGCATTTCGGCCGGAATAGCCCGAATTTCTTCGGAAATGTTGTCTTCCAAAGCTGGAATAGTTGCTGGCTTATTTCTGTAGACTTTAGACTTGACGTAGCCCCACAAAAAATAGTCTAAAGGCGTTAAATCGCATGATCTTGGTGGCCAACTTACGGGTCCATTTCTTGAGATGAATTGTTGTCCGAAGTTTTCCCTCAAAATGGCCATAGAATCGCGAGCTGTGTGGCATGTAGCGCCATCTTGTTGAAACCACATGTCAACCAAGTTCAGTTCTTCCATTTTTGGCAACAAAAAGTTTGTTAGCATCGAACGATAGCGATCGCCATTCACCGTAACGTTGCGTCCAACAGCATCTTTGAAAAAATACGGTCCAATGATTCCACCAGCGTACAAACCACACCAAACAGTGCATTTTTCGGGATGCATGGGCAGTTCTTGAACGGCTTCTGGTTGCTCTTCACCCCAAATGCGGCAATTTTGCTTATTTACGTAGCCATTCAACCAGAAATGAGCCTCATCGCTCATCGGACACGGACGCGAAACACATTTCGAACCGAACACTGATTTTGGTAATAAAATTCAATGATTTGCAAGCGTTGCTCGTTAGTAAGTCTATTCATGATGAAATGTCAAAGCATACTGAGCATCTTTCTCTTTGACACCATGTCTGACATCCCACGTGATCTGTCAAATACTACTGCATGAAAATCCTAACCTCAAAAAAATCACCCGTTATATTTAAGTTAATTAAACATCTTTATTTTGCTGAAGTCTACAAAAGCCTTAACGGCATAACGGCAGTGCATTTAGAAGAAATCCGTAATCTTATATTTAGGTATAAAGTCGATTTTCGTGTATATACTCATTTAGCAATCGATATCGAAATGTTTCAAATCATTAGTTTAACATATTAAGATAATAAACGCTTTTTAGCTTACTGAAGTCTACATAAAGCCTTAACGGTATAACGCCAGTGCATTTAGAATAATTCCGTAAAGTTATAATTTTATTTTTAGGTATAAAGTCGATTTTCTTTTATTTACGCATTAAGCAATCAATATCGAAATGCTTCAAACCATTAGTTTAACATATTTAAAGTAATTAACCTTCTTTAACGTATTGAAGGTGATATAAAGCCATGGCGGCATAACGTTAGTACATTTGGAAGAATTCCGTAGTCTTATATTTGGGTATAAAATCAATTTTCTTGTACATGCACCTTAAGCAATCGATATCGAAATGCTTCAAATCATTAGTTTAGCATATTTAAGTAAATTAAACTTCTTTAACGTACCGAAATTTATATTTATTTAGCAGTCGATTTTGAAATGCTTCCAATTATTAGTTTAACATATTTAAGTTAATTAACCCTCTCTATCTTACTGAAGTCGACATAAAGTCTGAACGGCATAACGACAGTGCATTTAGAAGAATTCCGTTATCTTATATTTAGGTATAAAGTCGATTTTCTTGTATATATACATATAGCAATCGATATCGAAATGCTTCAAAGCATTAGTTTAACATATTTAAGTTAATTAACCTTCTTTAACGTATTGAAGTTAATATAAAGCCATGGCGGCATAACGGCAGTGCATTTAGAAGAATCCCGTAATTTTATGTTTAGGTATAAAGTCGATTTTCTTGTATTTACATATTTAGCAATCGATAACGAAATGCTTCAAGTCATTAGTATAACATATTTAAGTAAATAAACCTTCTTTAACGCACTGACGTCTTCATAAAGCCTTAACGGTATAACTGCAGTGCATTTAGAAGAATTCCGTATTCTTATATTTAGGTATAAAGTCGATTTTCTTGTATTTACATATTTAGCAATCGATATCGAGATGCTTCAAATAACTGGTTTAACATATTCAAGTTAATTAACCCTCTCTGTCTTACTGAAGTCTACATAAAGCCTTAACGGCATAACGGCGGTGCATTTAGAAGAATTCCGTTATCTTATATTTAGGTATAAATTTTATTTTCTTGTATGTACACATTTAGCAAGCGATATCGAAATGCTTCAAATCATTAGTTTAACATATTTAAGTTAATTAACCCTCTTTATCTTACTGAAGTCCACAAACGCCTTAACGGCATAACGGCAAAGCATTTAGAAGAATTGCGTAATCTTATATTTAGGTATAAAGTCGATTTTCTTGTATATACACATTAAGCAATCGATATCGAAATGCTTCAAACCATCAGTTTAACATATTTAAAATAATTAACCTTCTTTAACGTATTGAAGGCGATATAAAGCCATGGCGGCATAACGGCAGTACATGTGGAAGAATTCCGTAATCTTATATTTAGGTATAAAGTCGATTTTCTTGTATATATATATATTTCGCAATCGATATCGAAATGCTTCAGATAACTGGTTTAACATATTTAAGTTAATAAACCTCCTTTAGCGAACTGAAGTTGACATATTTAGGTATAAAGACGATTTTGTTGTACATACACATTTAGCAATCGATATCGAAATGCTTCAAATCATTAGTTTAACATATTTATGTTAATTAACCTTCTTTAACGTAATGAAGGTGATATAAAGCCATGGCTGCATAACGACAGTGCATGTAGAAGAATTTCGTAATCTTATATTTAGGTATATAGTCGATTTTCTTTAAACCTTCTTTAACGTAATGAAGGTGATATAAAGCCAGGGCGGCATAACGACAGTGCATTTAGAAGAATTCCCTAATCTTATATTTAGGTATAAAGTTGATTTTGTTGTATATACGCATTTAGCAATCGATATCGAAATGCTTAAAATCATTAGTTTAACATATTTAAGTTAATTAACCTTCTTTAACGTATTGACGTTGACATAAAGCAATGGCGGCATAACGGCAGTGCATTTAGAAGAATTCCGTTATCTTATATTTAGGTATAAAGTCGATTTTGTTGTATATATACATATAGCAATCGATATCGAAATGCTTTAAATCATTAGTTTAACATATTTAAGTTAATTAACCTCCCTTAACGTATTGAAGTTGATATAAAGCCATGGCGGCATAACGACAGTACATTTGGAAGAATTCCGTAATCTTATGTTTAAGTATAAATTCGATTTTCTTGTATATACACATTTAGCAAGCGATATCGAAATGCTTCAAATCATTAGTTTAACATATTTACGTTAATAAACCTTCTTTAACGAACGGAAGTTCGCATAAAGCCATGGCGACATAACGGCAGTGCATTTAGAAGAATTCCGTAATCTTATATTTAGGTATAAAGTCGATTTTGTTGTATATACACATTAAGCAATCGATATCGAAATGCTTCATATAACTGGTTTAGCATATTTAGGTTAATTAGCCCCCTCTATCTTACTGAAGTTTATATAAAGCCATAACGGCATAACGGCAGTATGTTTGGCTGAATTCCGTAATCTTTTATTTAGGTATAAAATCGAATTTCTTGTACATACACATTTAGCAATCAATATCGAAATGCTTCAAATCATTAGTTTAGCATATTTAAGTAAATTAAACTTCTTTAACGTACTGAAATTTATACAAAGCCATAACGGCATAACGGCAGTGTATTTCGAAGTATTCCGTAATCTTATATTTAGATATAAAGCCGAATTTGTTGTATATACGCATTTAGCAATCGATATCGAAATTCTTCAAATCATTAGTTTAACATATTTAAAATAATTAACCTTCTTTAACGTAATGAAGATGATATAAAGTCATGGCGGCCTAACGACAGTGCATTTAGAAGAATTCCGTAATCTTATATTTAGGTATAAATTCGATTTTGTTGTATATACGCATTTAGCAATCGATACCGAAATGCTTCAAATAACTGGTTTAGCATATTTAGGTTAATTAACCTTCTTTATCTTACTGAAGTTCACATGAAGCCTTAACGGTATAACTGCAGTGCATTTAGAAGAATTCCTTAATCTTATATTAAAGTATAAAGTCGATTTTGCTGTATATACAAATTTAGCATCCGATATCGAAATGTTTCAAATCATTAGTTTGATATATTTAAGTTAATAAAGCTTCTTTAACGCACTGAAGTTAACATAAAGCCACGGCGGCATAACGGCAGTGCATGTAGAAGAATTCCGTAATGTTATATTTAAGTGCAAAGTCGATTCTGTTGTATATACACATTTAGCAATCGATATCGAAATGCTTCAAATCACTAGTTTACTATATTTGAGTTAATAAAACAGCTTTATTTTACTGAAGTCTGCAAAAGCCTTAACGGCATAACGGCAGTGCATTTAGAAGAATTACGTAGTCTTATATTTAGATATAAAATCGATTTTCTTGTACATACGCATTTAGCGATCGATATCGAAATTCTTCAAATCATTAGTTTAACATATTTAAAATAATTAACCTTCTTTAACGTAATGAAGGTGATATAAAGCCATGGCGGTATAACGGCAGTGCATTTAGAAGAATTACGATATCTTATATTTATGTATAAAGTCGATTTTCTTGTATCGACATGCTTCAAATCATTAGTTTAACATATTTAAGTTAATATACCTTCTTAAACGCACTGAAGTCTTCATAAAGCCTTAACGGCATAACTGCAGTGCATGTAGAAGAATTCCGTAATCTTATATTTAGGTATAAAGTCGGTTTTATTTTATATACTCATTTAGCAATCGATATCGAAATGCTTCAAATCATTAGTTTAATATATTTAAGTTAATAAAGCTTCTTTAACGCACTGAAGTTAACATAAAGCCATGGCGGCATAACGGCAGTGCATGTAGAAGAATTCCGTAATCTTATATTTAAGTATAAAGTCGATTTTGTTGTATATACACATTTAGCAATCGATATCGTAATGCTTCAAATCATTAGTTTACTATATTTAAGTTAATTAAACATCTTTATTTTGCTGAAGTCTACAAAAGCCTTAACGGCATAACGGCAGTGCATTTAGAAGAAATCCGTAATCTTATATTTAGGTATAAAGTCGATTTTCGTGTATATAAACATTTAGCTATCGATATCGAAATGCTTCAAATCATTAGTTTAATATATTAAAGTCAATAAAGCTTCTTTAACGCACTGAAGTTAACAAAAAGCCTTAACGGTATAACTGCGATATCGAAATGCTTCAAATCATTAGTTTAACATACTTAAGTTAATTAACCTTCTTTAACGTATTGAAGTTGATATAAAGCCATGCCGGCATAACGGCAGTGCATGTAGAAGAATTCCGTAGTCTTATATTTAGGTATAAAGTCGGATTTCTTGTATATACACATTTAGTAATCGATAACGAAATGCTTCAAATCATTAGTTTTACATATTTAAGTTAATTAACCTTCTTTATCTTACTGAAGTTTACATAAAGCCATAACGGTATAACGGGAGTGCATTTGGATGAATTCCGTAATCGTCTATTAAGGTAAAAAGTCGATTTTGTTGTATATACACATTTAGCAATCGATATCGAAATGCTTCATCTCATAAGTTTAACATATTTAAGTTAATAAACCTTCTTTAACGATCTGAAGTTGGCATATAGCCATGGCGACATAACGACAGTACATTTGGAAGAATTCCGTAGTCTCATATTTAGGTATAAAGTCGATTTTCTGGTATATATGCATTAAGCAGTCGATATCGAAATGCTTCAAACCATAAGTTTAACATATTTAAAATAATTAACCTTCTTTAACGTATTGAAGTTGTTACAAAGCCATGGCGGCTTAACGATAGTACATTTGGAAGAATTCCCTAATCTTATATTTAGGTATAAAGTCGATTTTCTTGTATATATATATTTCGCGATCGATATCGAAATGCTTCAGATAACTGGTTTAACATATTTAAGTTAATAAACCTTCTTAAACCCACTGAAGTCTACATAAAGCCTTAACGGTATAACTGCACTGCATTTAGAAGAACTCCGTTATCTTATATTTAGGTATAAAGTCGATTTTCTTGTATATACTCATTTTGCAATCGATATCGAAATGCGTTAAATCATTAGTTTAACATATTTAAGTTAATAAAGCTTTTTAGAAGAACTCCGTTAGCTTATACAAAGGTATAAAGTCGATTTTCTTGTATATACACATTTAGCAAGCGATATCGAAATGCTTCAAATCATTAGTTTAACATATTTAAGTTAATAAACCTTCTTTAACGAACTGAAGTTAACATAAAGCCACAACGGCATAACGGCAGTGCATTTAGAAGAATTCAGTTATCTTTTATTTAGGTATAAAGTCGATTTTCTTGTATATACATATTTAGCAATCGATATCGAAATGCTTCAAATCATTACTTTAACATATTTAAGTTAATAAACCTTCTTTAACGAACGGAAGTTGGCATAAAGCCATGGCGACATAACGGCAGTGCATTTAGAAGAATTCCGTAATCTTATATTTAAGTATAAAGTCGATTTTGTTATATATACACATTAAGCAATCGATATCAAAATGCTTCATATAACTGGTTTAGCATATTTAGGTTAATTAGCCCCCTCTATCTAACTGAAGTTTACATAAAGCCATAACGGCATAACGGCAGTATGTTTGGCTGAATTCCGTAAAATTTTATTTAGGTATAAAATCGATTTTCTTGTACATACAAATTTAGCAATCAATATCGAAATGCTTCAAATCATTAATTTAGCATATTTAAGTAAATTAAACTTCTTTAACGTACTGAAATTTATATAAAGCCATAACGGCATAACGACAGTACATTTGGAAGAATTCCGTAATCTTATGTTTAAGTATAAATTCGATTTTCTTGTATATACACATTTAGCAAGCGATATCGAAATGCTTCAAATCATTAGTTTGATATATTTAAGTTAATAAAGCTTCTTTAACGTACTGAAGTTAACATAAAGCCACGGCGGCATAACGGCAGTGCATGTAGAAGAATTCCGTAATCTTATATTTAAGTGCAAAGTCGATTCTGTTGTATATACACATATAGCAATCGATATCGTAATGCTTCAAATCATTAGTTTACTACATTTAAGTTAATTAAACATCTTTATTTTGCTGAAGTCTACGAAAGCCTTAACGGCATAACGGCAGTGCATTTAGAAGAATTACGTAGTCTTATATTTAGGTATAAAGTCGATTTTCTTATATACAAATTCAGCAATTGATATCGAAATGCTTCAAATCATTAGTTTAACATATTTAAGTTAATTAAGCTTCTTTAACGTATTGAAGTTGATATAAAGCCATGGCGGCATAACGTTAGTACATTTGGAAGAATTCCGTAGTCTTATATTTAGGTATAAAGTCGATTTTCTTGTATATACAAATTCAGCAATTGATATCGAAATGCTTCAAATCATTAGTTTAACATATTTAAGTTAATTAAGCTTCTTTAACGTATTGAAGTTGATATAAAGCCATGGCGGCATAACGTTAGTACATTTGGAAGAATTCCGTAGTCTTATATTTAGGTATAAAGTCGATTTTCTTGTATATACAAATTCAGCAATTGATATCGAAATGCTTCAAATCTTTAGTTTAACATATTAAGATAATAAACGCTTTTTAGCTTACTGAAGTCTACATAAAGCCTTAACGGTATAACGCCAGTGCATTAAGAATAATTCCGTAAAGTTATAATTTTATTTTTAGGTATAAAGTCGATTTTCTTTTATTTACACATTAAGCAATCGATATCGAAATGCTTCAAACCATTAGTTTAACATATTTAAAGTAATTAACCTTCTTTAACGTATTGAAGGTGATATAAAGCCATGGCGGCATAACGTTAGTACATTTGGAAGAATTCCGTAGCTTTATATTTGGGTATAAAATCGATTTTCTTGTACATGCACCTTAAGCAATCGATATCGAAATGCTTCAAATCATTAGTTTAGCATATTTAAGTAAATTAAACTTCTTTAACGTACCGAAATTTATATTTATTTAGCAATCGATTTTGAAATGCTTCCAATTATTAGTTTAACATATTTAAGTTAATTAACCCTCTCTATCTTACTGAAGTCTACATAAAGCCTCAACGGCATAACGACAGTGCATTTAGAAGAATTCCGTTATCTTATATTTAGGTATAAAGTCGATTTTCTTGTATACATACATATAGCAATCGATATCGAAATGCTTCAAATCATTAGTTTAACATATTTAAGTAAATAAACCTTCTTTAACGCACTGACGTCTTCATAAAGCCTTAACGGTATAACTGCAGTGCATTTAGAAGAATTCCGTATTCTTATATTTAGGTATAAAGTCGATTTTCTTGTATTTACATATTTAGCAATCGATATCGAGATGCTTCAAATAACTGGTTTAACATATTCAAGTTAATTAACCCTCTCTGTCTTACTGAAGTCTACATAAAGCCTTAACGGCATAACGGCAGTGCATTTAGAAGAATTCCGTTATCTTATATTTAGGTATTAATTTGATTTTCTTGTATGTACACATTTAGCAAGCGATATCGAAATGCTTCAGATCATTAGTTTAACATATTTAAGTTAATTAACCCTCTTTACTTACTGAAGTCACATAAAGCCTTAACGGCATAACGGCAGTGCATTTAGAAGAATTCGTAATCTTATATTTAGGTATAAGTCGATTTTCTTGTATATACACAGTAAGCAAGGCGATATCGAAATGCTTCAGACCATTAGTTTAACATATTTAAATAATTAACCTTCTTTATCTTATTGAAGTCGATTTTTTAACGCATTTAGACGGCATAACGGCAAAGCATTAGAAGAATTACGTAATCTTATATTTAGGTATAAAGTCGATTTTCTTGTATATACATATATGCAATCGATATCGAAATGCTTCAGATAACTGGTTTAACATATTTAAATAATTAACCTTCTTTACGTATTGAAGGCATATAAAGATGCGATTTTGTTGTACATAACATTAGCAATCGATATCGAAATGCTTAAATCATTAGTTTAACATATTTAAGTTAATTAACCTTCTTTAACGTATATGAAGTGATATAAGCCATGGCGCATAACGACAGTGCATTAGAAGAATTTCGTAATCTTATATTTAGGTATAAAGTCGATTTTTTTAAACCTTCCATTATAGCGAACGAAAGATTTAAAGTTTACATATTTAGGTATAAAGCTCTGATTTTGTTGTACCATACGCATTTAGCAATCGATATCGAAATGCTTAAAATCATTAGTTTAACATATTTAAGTTAATTAACTTTCTTTAACGTATTGAAGTGAATAAAGCCATGGCTGCATAACGAGCAGTGCATGGTAGAAGAATTTCGTATCTTATATTTAGGTATATAGATATAACGAATTTTGCTTTAAACGCATTTAAGTTAATTCTTTAACGTATTGAAGTTGATATAAAGCCACGGCGGCATAACGAGCAGTGCATTTAGAAGAATTCCCTAATCTTATATTTAGGTATAAAGTTGATTTTGTTTTGATATATACGCATTTAGCAATCGATATCGAAATGCTTCAATAACTGGTTTAGCATATTTAGGTTAATTAACCTCTATCTTACTGAAGTTACATAAAGCCATAACGGCATAACGGCAGTGCATTTAGAAGAATTCCGTAATCTTATATTTAGGTATAAAGTCGAATTTTTGTAATACACATTTAGCAATCAATATCGAAATGCTTCAAATCATTAGTTTAGCATATTTAAGTAAATTAAACTTCTTTAACGTACTGAAATTTATACAAAGCCATAACGGCATAACGGCAGTGTATTTCGAAGTATTCCGTAATCTTATATTTAGATATAAAGCCGAATTTGTTGTATATACGCATTTAGCAATCGATATCGAAATTCTTCAAATCATTAGTTTAACATATTTAAAATAATTAACCTTCTTTAACGTAATGGAGATGATATAAAGTCATGGCGGCCTAACGACAGTGCATTTAGAAGAATTCCGTAATCTTATATTTAGGTATAAATTCGATTTTGATGTATATACGCATTTAGCAATCGATACCGAAATGCTTCAAATAACTGGTTTACTATATTTAAGTTAATTAAACATCTTTATTTTGCTGAAGTCTACAAAAGCCTTAACGGCATAACGGCAGTGCATTTAGAAGAAATCCGTAATCTTATATTTAGGTATAAAGTCGATTTTCGTGTATATACTCATTTAGCAATCGATATCGAAATGCTTCAAATCATTAGTTTAATATATTAAAGTCAATAAAGCTTCTTTAACGCACTGAAGTTAACAAAAAGCCTTAACGGTATAACTGCAGTGCATTTAGAAGAATTCCGTATTCTTATATTTAGGTATAAAGTCAATTTTCTTGTATTTACATACTTAGCAATCGGTATCGAAATCGATATTTAAGTTAATTAACCCTCTCTGTCTTACTGAAGTCTACATAAAGCCTAAACGGCATAACGGCAGTGCATTTAGAAGAATTCCGTTATCTTATATTTAGGTATAAATTTGATTTTCTTGTATGTACACATTTAGCAAGCGATATCGAAATGCTTCAAATCATTATTTTAACATACTTAAGTTAATTAACCTTCTTTAACGTATTGAAGTTGATATAAAGCCATGCCGGCATAACGGCAGTGCATTTAGAAGAAGTCCGTAGTCTTATATTTAGGTATAAAGTCGGTTTTCTTGTATATACACATTTAGTAATCGATAACGAAATGCTTCAAATCATTAGTTTTACATATTTAAGTTAATTAACCTTCTTTATCTTACTGAAGTTTACATAAAGCCATAACGGTATAACGGCAGTGCATTTGGATGAATTCCGTAATCTTCTATTAAGGTATAAAGTCGATTTTCTGGTATATATGCATTAAGCAATCGATATCGAAATGCTTCATCTCATAAGTTTAACATATTTAAGTTAATAAACCTTCTTTAACGATCTGAAGTTGGCATATAGCCATGGCGACATAACGACAGTACATTTAGAAGAATTACGTTATCTTATATTTATGTATAAAGTCGATTTTATTGTATCGACATGCTTCAAATCATTAGTTTAACATATTTAAGTTAACATACCTTCTTAAACGCACTGAAGTCTTCATAAAGCCTTAACGGCATAACTGCAGTGCATGTAGAAGAATTCCGTAATCTTATATTTAGGTATAAAGTCGGTTTTATTGTATATACTCATTTACCAATCGATATCGAAATGCTTCAAATCATTAGTTTAACATATTTAAGTTAATAAACCTTCTTTAACGCACTGAAGTCTACATAAAGCCTTAACGGTATAACTGCACTGCATTTAGAAGAACTCCGTTATCTTATATTTAGGTATAAAGTCGATTTTCTTGTATATACTCACTTTGCAATCGATATCGAAATGCGTTAAATCATTAGTTTAACATATTTAAGTTAATAAAGCTTTTTAGAAGAACTCCGTTAGCTTATACAAAGGTATAAAGTCGATTTTCTTGTATATACACATTTAGCAAGCGATATCGAAATGCTTCAAATCATTAGTTTAACATATTTAAGTTAATAAACCTTCTTTAACGAACTGAAGTTAACATAAAGCCACATAGGCATAACGGCAGTGCATTTAGAAGAATTCAGTTATCTTATATTTAGGTATAAAGTCGATTTTCTTGTATATACATATTTAGCAATCGATATCGAAATGCTTCAAATCATTACTTTAACATATTTAAGTTAATAAACCTTCTTTAACGAACGGAAGTTGGCATAAAGCCATGGCGACATAACGGCAGTGCATTTAGAAGAATTCCGTAATCTTATATTTAGGTATAAAGTCGATTTTGTTATATATACACATTAAGCAATCGATATCGAAATGCTTCATATAACTGGTTTAGCATATTTAGGTTAATTAGCCCCCTCTATCTAACTGAAGTTTACATAAAGCCATAACGGCATAACGGCAGTATGTTTGGCTGAATTCCGTAAAATTTTATTTAGGTATAAAATCGATTTTCTTGTACATACAAATTTAGCAATCAATATCGAAATGCTTCAAATCATTAATTTAGCATATTTAAGTAAATTAAACTTCTTTAACGTACTGAAATTTATATAAAGCCATAACGGCATAACGACAGTACATTTGGAAGAATTCCGTAATCTTATGTTTAAGTATAAATTCGATTTTCTTGTGTATACACATTTAGCAAGCGATATCGAAATGCTTCAAATCATTAGTTTGATATATTTAAGTTAATAAAGCTTCTTTAACGTACTGAAGTTAACATAAAGCCACGGCGGCATAACGGCAGTGCATGTAGAAGAATTCCGTAATCTTATATTTAAGTGCAAAGTCGATTCTGTTGTATATACACATTTAGCAATCGATATCGAAATGCTTCAAATCATTAGTTTACTATATTTGAGTTAATTAAACATCTTTATTTTACTGAAGTCTACAAAAGCCTTAACGGCATAACGGCAGTGCATTTAGAAGAATTACGTAATCTTATATTTAGATATAAAATCGATTTTTTTGTACATACACATTTAGCAATCGATATCGAAATTCTTCAAATCATTAATTTAACATATTTAAAATAATTAACCTTCTTTAACGTAATGAAGGCGATATAAAACCATGGCGGTATAACGGCAGTGCATTTAGAAGAATTACGTTATCTTATATTTATGTATAAAGTCGATTTTCTTGTATCGACATGATTCAATTCATTAGTTTAACATATTTAAGTTAATATACCTTCTTAAACGCACTGAAGTCTTCATAAAGCCTTAACGGTATAACTGCAGTGCATGTAGAAGAATTCCGTAATCTTATATTTAGGTATAAAGTCGGTTTTATTGTATATACTCATTAAGCAATCGATATCGAAATGCTTCAAATCATTAGTTTAATATATTTAAGTTAATAAAGCTTCTTTAACGCACTGAAGTTAACATAAAGCCATGGCGGCATAACGGCAGTGCATGTAGAAGAATTCCGTAATCTTATATTTAAGTATAAAGTCGATTTTGTTGTATATACACGTTTAGCAATCGATATCGTAATGCTTCAAATCATTAGTTTACTACATTTAAGTTAATTAAACATCTTTATTTTGCTGAAGTCTACAAAAGCCTTAACGGCATAACGGCAGTGCATTTAGAAGAATTACGTAGTCTTATATTTAGGTATAAAGTCGATTTTCTTGTATATACAAATTCAGCAATTGATATCGAAATGCTTCAAATCATTAGTTTAACATATTTAAGTTAATTAAGCTTCTTTAACGTATTGAAGTTGATATAAAGCCATGGCGGCATAACGTTAGTACATTTGGAAGAATTCCGTAGTCTTATATTTAGGTATAAAGTCGATTTTCTTGTATACACAAATTCAGCAATAGATATCGAAATGCTTCAAATCATTAGTTTAACATATTTAAGTTAATTAAGCTTCTTTAACGTATTGAAGTTGATATAAAGCCATGGCGGCATAACGTTAGTACATTTGGAAAAATTCCGTAGTCTTATATTTAGGTATAAAGTCGATTTTCTTGCATATTTAGCAATCGATAACGAAATGCTTCAAGTCATTAGTTTAACATATTTAAGTAAATAAACCTTCTTTAACGCACTGACGTCTTCATAAAGCCTTAACGGTATAACTGCAGTGCATTTAGAAGAATTCCGTATTCTTATATTTAGGTATAAAGTCGATTTTCTTGTATTTACATATTTAGCAATCGATATCGAGATGCTTCAAATAACTGGTTTAACATATTCAAGTTAATTAACCCTCTCTGTCTTACTGAAGTCTACATAAAGCCTTAACGGCATAACGGCAGTGCATTTAGAAGAATTCCGTTATCTTATATTTAGGTATAAATTTGATTTTCTTGTATGTACACATTTAGCAAGCGATATCGAAATGCTTCAAATCATTAGTTTAACATATTTAAGTTAATTAACCCTCTTTATCTTACTGAAGTCCACAAACGCCTTAACGGCATAACGGCAAAGCATTTAGAAGAATTCCCTAATCTTATATTTAGGTATATAGTCGATTTTCTTTAAACCTTCTTTAACGTAATGAAGGTGATATAAAGCCAGGGCGGCATAACGACAGTGCATTTAGAAGAATTCCCTAATCTTATATTTAGGTATATAGTCGATTTTCTTTAAACCTTCTTTAACGTAAT
>JAPZAG010002022.1:0-22541 GCA_027475135.1 Bactrocera correcta
TTTGTTAAAGCTTTAGATAAGAATAGCAAAGCTTTCAAATACCTCAAAGAACTTTTTCCGAAGTTAAGTGACGCCAAGCTAAAAGAAGGAATTTTCATTGGACCCAAAATCCGAAAAATTCTGAAGGACAAGCAGTTTGAAGAGAAACTAAACCCCGTTCAACGTAAAGCCTGGATATCATTTAGAAGCACTGTCACGGATTTTTTAGGAAACAAAAAGTCTAACACGTATGAGGAACTAATCGACGAGTTGCTAGAAAACTACCAAAGAATGGGTTGCAGAATGTCACTAAAAATTAATTTTTTACATTCACATTTGAGTTTTTTTCACAAAATTTGGGTTCCGTCAGTGATGAACAGGGAGAGAGGTTCCACCAAGATATTTTAACAATGGAACAGAGATATCAATGCCGCTGGGATCCGGCAATGATGGGGGACTATTGTTGGTTCCTAATGAGAGAAAGTAATAGAGAATACAAGAAAAAATCGCCATTTGCAAAAATGACATCTACAAAACAGGTTCAATAGTTATATGTAATTATTACACGATATAATAAACGTCTTACATAAAGTAAAAATTTTTTTTATTTTTAAATTTTATCAGTATATTAGTCAACAGGCCATTTTTTCAAATATTTCTTCAAAGAGACTTTTTTTTGATGTAACTGGAAAACTGTTCGTGATGTTTTTTTACCTTCTAATTCAAACTTAGGAATCTTCAAAGATAACGATGCACGCATAGCCAAGACAGTTGCTTTTTTTTCTTTTTATTTGTAGACTTGTGTATTTAATTATTCCTCAATATTTATTTTGTCACCTTCAAAATAATCTCCACCACATATTTAACACTTATGTCAACGAGTCTTCCAGTCCTCGAAATACTTCTCATAAGCAATTTTTGGGATGGACTTCAGCACCTTCAGCGAATTTTGTTTCATTGCGTTTGGCTTTAAATTCGGCCACAATCGTACTCTTTTTGAAACAAAAATTGCTTTATCGGGACGAGTCGAGCAAGAACGCATTACATACCCAGCTTAGAATTTATTATTTTCTTTTATTTTGTTTTGTTTATGGTAAAAAAAAATATCGTACTATGGTAAGTTTTCAGCAATGTTGTTATTATTTTAATGTACCCTAAGGAGGTGAACAGAGTTTTTGGCATTTACATTGGAACCAAAAACATTCGGAAATTGTAATTGATTTAGCCGGGTAAGCGATATTTAAAAAAGGTTTTTTTTTGGTATATTGGTTAGACTGTCCTTAATTATGATGTGTCAACCAGTTTGCTTACAGCAGCTGTTTAAGTCGGTACACCTCAGTATCGAACAAAGACTTGTTCCAAATTTTGTATTTCTAATCAAATTTCGAGTGCAAAATCGTTACGAATGTTGGAAAAAGCTTACGGTGATTCAGTTTTATCAAGAACACAAGTCTACGAGTGATACAAAACCTTAAAAGACGGTCGTGAAATCGTTGAAGACATACCTCGTTCTGGACGACCTTCGACCTCTTCAACTGATGAAAACAGTAAGAAAGTGAAGGATATGCTGCTTGAAAATCGTCAAGAAAGACGGATAAAGTGGAGAGATGGCAAGAAAACTCGATTTTTTTCAAAAAGATTCAACAATTGTGATCGAATTTAAAGCTAAAACCGCAATTAATACCATCCATCACCCGCCGTGTTCACCATTCACATTTGGTTCCGTTTGATTTTTCTTGTTCCTCAACTTGAAATTGACGCTCCGTGGAACCCGTTTTTAGTTGATCGAAGACATGAATCCAAATTCGCTGAAGGAGCTGAACGCCATCCCAAAAATTGCTTATGAAAAGTCCAAACGAAGTCTTTCAACAAACCTTTGCTGAACTGGAATCTAATTATACAAATAATGGCTGGAAGTTATTGTTTACGAATGGCTCCAAGTCCATCGATTCCACATCGTTAGCAGTTGTCACTGCCACAAATTATTTGCAATTGGCTTCTCTCCTCAACGAGGTCTGTATTTACCGCTGAAGGATCTGCTATCCTTCATGCAGTTAATCACGCAAAAAAGACTAAAGGAAAGTTCCTCATCTGTACAGACAGCAAATCGTGTATGTCGGCAATAACGTCTCCTTCCAATCGCAATCCTATAATAGAAATTATCAGGGACGCGGTCATTGGTGCCCCTCAGAAAATCCAAGTAATGTGGATCCCTGGCCATGCTGGTATTACAGGCAACCACTTTGCAGACCTCGCTGCGAAAAATGTAGCCGGGACTCCTGCCTCAACATACTATGTCTCATCCAAGCAAGACATTTCTAACCTTATTAAGCACAAAAGGCATCAAAAAACGCAAGCGAATGGAAAACATTTAAACATCACATGGCGGTCATAAACCCAGCCAGAAATCGAATAATCTACTCGTCAACAGTTCCAACTAGCGCAATGAAGACATATACTCGATTAAGGTTTGGACACACTACCATAACACACGCCCATTTACTATCGGGTAAAAGCCCATCCATTTGCCCCCTTTGCGAGGACACCGCTTCTATCAAACACTTACTCACACTCTGTCCGATGCTTCACTCAACAGCCCACAACTCTGGCAACATTGATCTCATAAAACTACTAAGTGTATATAGATTCTTAAAAACCAACGATTTGTTAAAACATATTTAAGCAACTTACATCTTTACTAACCCTTAACAAATAGAATTTTTACCTAGTTATAATTACAAGGCGGCTGAAGGCCTCGTAGCCAGTGCTGCATTTATGTACATATTTATATAATAAAACTCTTTTTGTTTTATTAATTATTATAAATAAATAAATAAATAATTAAAGTACATTGTCTTTTCCTCTAAAACATCAGAGTTTGGAGCTCATAAAAGCACCGTGTACTGATCACAGCCGAAAATATTTCCAATTTTTATTTTTTACAAACACGTAGAGTATATTTCAATGGCGCGAAAATAATTAACCCATTACAGTTTTCAACTCAAATGAATTTTGATTCATTTTCAGTTTAATTCGGTATAATTGATATCAATCTAAGACGTCCAAAAAATGTCATTTGAAGCGCTTTGTAGTTGACACAACCCCTGAATAAATGGTACAGTTTATTTTGAAAAAAAAGGAAAAAATAATAAACGGAGAACAGATAAATAAGATAATTAAATTAATTTCAAACAGTTTTTATCTGTTATTTGTAAAAGTATATTGGAAAAACAAGGTTACCATAAATTTACGAACTCATTGCGGCCAAGATAGGTCCCAGTTCAGAAGTCGAAAAATAAAATTAAAGGATCGTGAAATATGGTGCTAACATGAGTCCCTTCGATATTCCTCAGATTTTTGAATTTTAATCCACTGAACACATATACCTGGTTCAATAGAACTTTTTTAACGACTAAATATATGTTTTGACCTTTTATTGAGCAATAACAAATTGGAATTGATTTGATTTTTCGTTAAAAGTTTTCAGCTTTTCATGGTGTTTATTTGTCAAATCTTCACATGTTATGTTGTCAAATTCAAAGAAACTCGACGGAAAACAAAATAAAATTGGTTGATATAAAATTAAATTGATTTAAATCCAAACCGTAATAGGAGCAAAATATAGTTTTTCATAAACCGCGTATCAGTCAAAGCAAACGGACTAGGCGCCCGTTATAAGGGCTTTACTGTAATAGTATATTTGTCAAGTTGTTGGTGTATATAATCAATTAGTACAATTAAAAAATTAATAGAGTTTACCACCTACTGTGTTAGAGCTTTAAATTGCTTACGTAGTAAATACGCACTAAATAAATAAATAATAAGACAAAGTTATTTATTGTTCCATAAAAAAAATAAAAAAAGAAAAATTAATAAATATATAAATATATAAATATATGTACTATTTTCATTTAAATAAGTGTTCTTAAGCAAAGCATTCTCGTTAAGTTTGCGTTAAATGTATTTACTTTTTTCCGTATAAAAATAGAAATATATCTTAAAAAAAGGAGCTTGACTAATATCGCTGCTTGTTTGTTTTTATAATTGTTTTTTTCATAAAAAAAATTAATTAAACGCAAAATATTCACAAAACATGTTGGTTAAGATAGATTTGGGTAATTTCTCTGTGTGTTTACACTTTCTTATTCTTGGCGGAATTTTTTCATTGAAATGTGTCATTGCACCGCTATTCGATATCGATACAATATCGGCATATATAATATAATAAATCTTGCCAAACCACCCCATCAGTTGAAGCGCTAAATGTAAATTCCAAAATACTTGATTGGTTCTTTCCTTGAAGCCGACTAAATGACTTGAGAAGAATTGGTAAACAGTTATTCCGTCTGATGCGAAGCGATTGCAGTAACTGCAATCGGTTGAAAACGTGGACCAGTTTGAGCCACTTGTTTACAATACCCGTATTCAAATGACTTTGTTATGTTCGTAGTTTATTGAATGCTTGTCGCAAAAATTTATAAAATGTGGAAATACTATTACGAAGTCCCGTGAAACTTTAAATTAAGTTTAATATGTGTATTCTTCCTCCATTTTTTTAAGTT
Source organism: Bactrocera correcta (assembly GCA_027475135.1). Classification (NCBI taxonomy): domain Eukaryota; kingdom Metazoa; phylum Arthropoda; class Insecta; order Diptera; family Tephritidae; genus Bactrocera; species Bactrocera correcta. The sequence continues at coordinate 4,542 of JAPZAG010002022.1, forward strand.
TAGTTACGCTTTCTAATTCTCATTCAAAGCTTAGGATTTGATTGTATTGGCACTTTTGATACAACAAATTACAAAAATTTCAAACAGCTGATCAATGCGTTAGAAATCAGAAATTAACAAACATTGGTATTTTCCACTAACGGATTAACAGCCCGAAATTAACAGTTGCAATATTGTCTTAAAATGTCGGCTTTATAAACCCTAGCTGCTTGTAAAAATCTTCTTCTTCTTCTTAATTGGCGTAGACACCGCTTACGCGATTATAGCCGAATTAACAACAGCGCGCCAGTCGTTTCTTCTTTTCTCTATGTGGCGCCAATTGGATATTCCAAGCGTAGTCAGGTCTTTCTCCACCTGGTCCTTCCAACGGAGTGGAGGTCTGACTCTTCCTATGCTTCCCCCGGGAGGTATAGCGTCGAATACTTTCAGAGCTGGAGTGTTTTCATCCATCCGGACAACATGACCTAGCCAGCGTAGCCGCTGTCTTTTAATGCGCTGAACTATGTCAATGTCGTCGTATATCTCGTACAGCTCATCGTTCCATCGAATGCGATATTCGCCGTGGCCAACGCGCAAAGGACCATAAATCTTTCGCAGAACCTTTCTCTCGAAAACTCGCAACGTCGACTCATCCGTTGTTGACATCGTCCAAGCCTCTGCACCATATAGCAGGACGGGAATTATGAGTGACTTATAGAGTTTGGTTTTTGTTTGTCGAGAGAGGACTTTACTTCTCAATTGCCTACTCAGTCCGAAGTTGCACCTGTTGGCAAAAGTTATCCTGCGTTGGATTTCCAGGCTGACATTGTTGGTGGTGTTTACACTGGTTCCCAAATATACGAAACTATCTATCACTTCAAAGTTATGACTGTCAACAGTGACGTGAGTGCCAAGTCGCGAGAGCTTCCTTGTCCAGTCTGGAGAAAGCAGAACTAACGGCGCGGGTGTTGATGACGATGATATCAATATCATCGGCATACGCCAGAAGCTGTACTCTCTTATAAAATATTGTACCTGCTCTATTAAGTTCTGCAGCTCAAATTATTTTCTCCAGCAGCAGGTTGAAGAAGTCGCACGATAGGGAGTCGCCTTGTCTGAAACCGAAACGACGAACGGCTCGGAGGGGTCCTTCCCGATCCTGACGGAGCTTTTGGTGTTGCTCAACGTCAGTTTACACAGCCGTATTAGTTTTGTGGGGATACCGAATTCAGACATCGCAGCAAAGAGGCAGCTCCTTTTCGTGCAGTCGAAATCAGCTTTGAAATCGACGAAGAGGTGGTGTGTGTCGATTCTCCTTTCACGGGTATTTTGCAAAATTTGGCGCATGGTGAATATCTGGTCGGTTGTTGATTATCCAGGTCTAAAGCCACACTGATACGGTCCAATCAGTTTGTTGACGGTGGGCTTTAATCTTTCACACAATACGCTCGATAGAACCATATACGCGATGTTAAGGTGGCTTATCCCACGGTAGTTGGTGGAGATTGTGGGGTCTCCCTTTTTGTGGATTGGGTAGAGCAGACTTAAATTCCAATCGTTGGGCATACTTTCGTCCTTACCAGTTCTTCGCCGGCTTCGGTTTCTGCTGCTTTGTTGTTCTTCAGACGGTTAATTGCTATTCGAACTTCTTCCTGGCCGAGCAATGGAACATCTGCTTCATCGTCGTGGATTGGGGAATCGGGTTCGCCTTCTCCTGGCATTGTGCGTTCACTGGCATTCAGCAGGCTGGAGAAGTGTTCCCTCCATAATTTAAGTATGTTATGGGCATCGGTGAGTAGAACACCTTTGAGGGTTCTACAAGAGTACGCCCCAGACTTGAAACCTTCAGTTAACCGCCGCATCGTAGAATTTTCGAGCATTACGCCTGCCGGCCAGCTTATTAAGCTCTTCTTACTCACGCATTTCGGCCTTTTTCTTTTTCTGTCTGCAAATGTGCCTCGTTTCTTCAACTCTCGGTATCTATCCTATCCCGCACGTGTTGTGGTCGATTGTAACGTTGCGAGGTAGGCAGTCTGTTTCCTCTCCGCTGCGTTACGGCACTCCTTGTCGTACCAGCTGTTCTTTTGCACTTTCCGAAAACCAATGGTTTCGGTTGCAGCTGTACGTAAGGAGTTTGAAATGCAGTTCCACAGTTCCCTTATAACGAGTTGTTGACCAGTGGTCTCAGAGAGCAGGAGTGCAAGTCGAGTAGAAAACCGTTCGGCTATCTGTTGTGATTGCAGCTTCTCGACGTCGAACCTTCCTTGTGTTAGTTGGCGTGCGATTTTTGCTGCACAGAGGCGGGTGCGAGTCTTGGCTGCAACAAGATTGTGGTCCGAGTCGATGTTAGGACCTCGTAGCGAAGCACATATAAAGCACTGGAGACGTGTCTTCCGTCTATCACAACATGACCGATTTGGTTGGTGATTTTTCAATCCGGAGACAGCCAGGTAGCTTGATCAATTTGGAATCTAGTACTACACATAACCATTGCTCCAAGTGCTCATAGAAGGCATCTTTGGTCACATCGTCCTTCTCTTCCGTCGGGGCGTGGGCGCAAATAAGCGATATGTGGAAGAACATTGCTTTGATGCGGATTATGGCTAGACGTTCATTCACCGGAACGAATGATAGTGCTCGGAGTACTCCCCCCACCACGAATCCCACACCAAACTTGCGCTCCTTTATATGTCTTCACTCTAAATAGGACATCAACCAGCTGGGCAGCGGCACCTTCCCAATTAAGGGACCGGACATTCCAGGTGCATGCCCTCAAATCATAGTCTTTAATTCGTTTGCTATGGTCGTCATCAAAAGGGGGGTCACTTAGCCGAGGCTTGTTGTTTCTTTTTATTGAGGGTATTTTTTTACGTGGCGGGTCCCAAACATAGCGCACAACCCTATGTAGGGGATGTTTCGCCTTCTCACTTTAGCTCGCCTTCAAACGGATATTTTAGGCTACCCAGAGGATAGTTGGTCAAAGACCGGAAGTCGTGAGCTGCTTGACCCATATGTAAAAGAATCGTTTCTGAGCACTTCCAAGAGAATTGCGATCAGAGAACTTTCCTCACTTGCGTGAACTTCTACACATGACTCTCTTCCCAACATTGTAAAAATTTACATACCGTTGTATGGATGGTAGATGAAGATATGAATCTAATTAACTCATATTGATCAATACTTCTGTAATACAGTGGACGTCTAGTAAAACAAAATTTCGAAATAGCGAATACGCCAATCCTTTTTTGGAGTTGGTCTTTTTGACAGTTGTTACTTGACTTCTTTTTAGTTTTGTTTGCCATTTCATAATTAACAGACTTAGCGCTGAAGAATCTTCGCAAATCGTAAAAATTTCTTATCAAAACAATAGCACGGCTCGACAATACTAGGTCAACATAATCGCCCAACAAAGCGGGTAATTCGAGCAACCCTGGATTGGTTTCGAACCACATTTCACATTTTGTTCAGCGATGGTGCTTATTTATGGTGGATTGGATACCTTAAAAAACATAAACCATCTCATTTGTAGTGATGACAATCCACAAGCCATTGTTGAGACGCCGTTATCTTCAAAAAACTACTTATATTCCTATTATTGTTTCAGTTTGAAAGACAATGGCTAAGTTCTACGAGGGATTTTTTTTATTTAATGTAGAGAGTGTGGAGACATTTATAACCAAGCTAGAGCAATGAAAAATAATAACTTTTCCTACGAATTTTCAATGCAGATGAAACGGTACCTATATATTGTATTAGAAATTATTACCTGGAAAAGTACGTATTTCCAGAAGAAGCATCTGCACCATGAAAAAAAAAACAAATGAATTTTAACAATATTAAAGATCCAAAGCTTCGGGCAACATGAAAATATCACTATTAGTAATTGGAAAATCTCAGAATCTGACCCCTGTCAAATTCAAATTGCTATCCGTAACCTACAACTCGAAGTCTGCTTGGATGAATCTAATAAGTTATTACTGGTTTTATTGTAGGTAAAAACAACATTACATTAATAGAATTTTCCTATTTTACGAATTAGAAGTACTATACAACGAAAGATTCGTTATATTGGACGACCACTGCATTACCGTCTCATTAATGTGGGAAAAGGTTAAGTTACAAATTATGAATATTTGAATTTGTTTAGTATAAAGCCAAACCAGCTGATAGAACAAATTTTGTTCAACTTTTTAATATTAGATAGTTTCGAGTCGACGTAAAATTTTACCATACCTGCATCCAATGGGATTGATGGTATGTGTTCAAAAGGAAGCGGCTACATCTCCTACCTCTCTCGCTTTTCCTCTGCACGGTTTAACACTCTCCTCAACGAAATCCACAAGGACCATATTAACAAACTGGATGAAGATGTACAGACTTGACCTTAATATTTGCAGTCGATGGCATCAAGATTCTGACTGTCAATAATCCTAAGGCAATCGGCCGGCCGGTCCTTAACTACGCCTGACCAATATGATATCCTGCATACAGTGGAACGCAGACGAGAAAGCTTCAGACCTATCAGAATACTGCACTCCGGACTACGACAGGAAGCTTCTTAATGTCTCCTATCGAACACCTACATGGTGAGACTCGTATGGCTCCAGCTAAGGAACAAAATGAACTCATCTCCAGGCAAATTTTTTTGGATTGCTTTCGCAGAAATCACTCCTACAGTCACAGCTTGGCCCGGGAAGCGTCTCCTAGGAACATCAAATGGTCATTTCTCAATTACGTTGACGATATTAGACAGTACGCTGACCAGACTTCGGACGGAATAAACTTCCGTAAAGCACTGATCGCCATTCACAATGGAGCCATCAACACCTTCACCGACTTTCTTCCAGTGAATGGCGTACTCGGAGTCAAACCACCATCCATCGCAGACGAAGAGCTCGAGTTGCCGTGAGAAACGAGAGTGAAACTTAGGCAGCTTCGTTCTGGATACTGTAACAGGTTAAAGCCTTACTTATCAAGAATAGACCCTGTCATATCCAATATAAAAATGTCTTGCGTGAAATGAGTCTCCGCATGACACTGGCCACCATCATCTAACATCCCTCTCCCCGGCGCGACCCCGTCGAACAGCACGTTTCTTTGGCCTTCCCTTAGATGACATCGACGACAACCCAGCGAAGCCTTACCATCCTAACGGGGACTAGTTACCCGCTAATATCATTATAATATGCACAAAAAATGAATTTTATGCCGTAATACGTTTTAAAAATACCGTTATATGGAAATAGGCGTGGTAAGAAATATCTAACAAATGTTAATCCCACATTTGCTTGCCCTTAAATCTTGAGTGTCATAATTCCGCGTTGCATCATTACGTAGAAAAGGGTTCTTTTAATCGGATATAGATAGATTTCCAGACATACAACAAGTCTATAAAATCTAAATACATAAGTATGTATGTAAATATTTGTATGGTGATTGCATTCTTATTTGGGATTATGAGTAAGATCGACGGTATTACTAAAAAATTGTATATCAAGTACATTGCAGTAATAAAAACCAAATAACACATGTACATACATTCGTATATATGTATACGAGTATGTAGCTAAGGGCAGATGCGGGTAAGCATGCGTATTTCTTCGTATGTACGTGACACTATCTGTTTACGCGACTGAGATGAGAATGCAATATCATGAATGGGATAAGTAACCCCACACCCAATTGTTTACACTTATGAACGAAGTTATGAATTCAAAGTCACTTTGTGAAATAAGTGTTTCACCACCTAGTCGTTGAATAATGTAGGGTCCCATACGGAAACATAATCGAAGACACATTTTCATTGAATTCTGAATATTATTTAATAAGTTGCTATGCAAAAAAAATCATTATTTGATATTATGTATACATTGTGACAAAAAATTACCCGGAAATTGTAAATAAAAAAAAAAACATTATTCAAAAATATTTATTTTGTCCGCTTCAAAGTAATCGCCACCAGAGGTAATAGACTTATGCCAACGATTTTTCCAGTCCTCGGAACACTTTTCATAATCACTTTTAGGGAAGGCCTTAAGGGAATTGTGTTTTATCCCTCCAATCGACTGAAATGGGATTCCATAGAACGGCAATTTCAGTTTGAGGAACAAGAAAAAATCGCCTGAAGCTAAGTCTGGTGAATATGGTGGTTGATCGATGGTATTCATAGCGTTTCTAGCTTTAAAGTCAAGCAAGGACGCGTTCACCAAATTCACTTTTTTAATATTTTCATCAATTGAACAGGTCGAAGGTCGTTCAGAACCAGGCATGTCTCAAGCGATCTCTCGACAGTCTTTAAAGGCTTTGTATCACTTCTAGGCTTATGTTTTGGAATTATTTTTATTCGGCTTATTGAAGATAAACGAAGTTGTGGATCGATTTTAATCAGAAATGTTAAATACATGTAATTTTATGTTATATTTATCAATATTTTTTGGAAAACCTTATCTTAAGGACGGATATCCTCCTATACGGGTTTGGAATTTCGGACATGGAAACTCTCCGATCTACAAGCTGCCGGAATATTGCATTGTCTTAAAAGCAGAAATTCGCGATCAGATTGTTGAGATAGCTAATAACACATGAAACGGCATGAAGAACGTCAATGTGATTTACTGCGTCAGAGAATGACCTTAGAGGTAGTAGATATAGGTGCTGCCGGCTTCATATGTATATACTGGGTTCCAGACCACAAGGGCAATTGTGAAATAAAATAGCCGATGAGATTGTAACATCCACTTGGCTACCAGTGCAGGAAATGCGTAATGAAATTCCGAGAGAGGAATCAGGATGAGATGAACGGTCTTAATGGCATGCAGGATCGCCAAGATCATTTGCAAGGGAACGGAATAAAAGTACGTTTGCTTTTTACTCACACGGTCTCGAAAAGGCTGCAGCACGGTTGAAGGCATATTCACAAGTCACGACTTACTGGCATAACCCGCAAGCCGTATGGACATTATTAACGATATATTTTTTAGACAAAGCCTCATCACCAAGAGCTTTCTGCACCATCCTCAACGTATCCGCAGAAGCGACAACTTTGAATTTTTTTTGCTGCTCATGGGATCAGAGTCCTATATTTTTAACACTGATTCTTATGTAAAATTTAACGAGGAATCGAATGGAAAAGTCAATTTTGAAAAAAAGTTGGTGGAAAAGCACAAAAAACGGATTTTCGGGAAAATAATGTTTTTTTTGGATTTTGAGCGACAACTTTGCATTTTTTTTTGCTGTTCATGGGATCAGAGTCCCATTTTTTTGAATACTGATTCTTATGTAAAATTTAACGAGGAATCGAATGGAAAGGTCAATTTTAAAAAATAGTTGGGGAAAAGCATAAAAAACCGGGTTTTTGGAAAAAAATGTTTTTTTTTGATTTTGAAAATTTTTTTGGATTTTGAAAATTTTTTTGGATTTTGAAAATATTTTTATCAGAAAGCTGAGATTTTTTTTTATAAAAAATTGGATAACTTAAAAATTTTTTTCACTCAATTTTGAGGTTGTTAAAAAATAAAAGAAAAAGTCATTGTTTTTTTTGTTCTCAATTTGAAGTGCACGCCAAAAAACAATGGAGCAACTTTGACCACTAAAAAGTTAACAGATATTCTTTTATTGGTCTATATTATGATATTCTAAAGTTTGGTCAAAATCGGAGAGCCACGGGTACAAAACCATGTCGCCAATTGATGGAATATATATATAATAAATTCACCTTATTTTTTGGGCACAGTAGTACATGTGTCATGTGAAAGTGTAGGAAACTAGGCATAAGAATCAGTTGTCAAGTCCATATTAAACTTCGCAAATACTTTGACTTCCTGTGTGTGTTGTTACAGTCAGACAGTATAAGCCTAATAATTTAAATCTTATTAAGTTTAGCTGGTACGACTATTGTAGTTTCTGACTCAAACTTGTTAAAAAGGTGAGAGATTCGGCTCGATAATTATTACATGGAGTACTCGGATATTATATAGAGGAGAATATATAGGTCAGTTACCTGACATCGCATATCAATTTTACCATATACATATTTAAAGGCGGTTAGCTCTGTGACCGAAATTAATATGACCGAATTAATTTTACTGGGGCGCCTGGAGTACTCTCGCTCTTTTCAGATGTAGTCCAAGTTCTGATATCAAATGGAAAAATGTGCATATGTACATATGTGTGCTAGGGATGCAAGTCGAATATATTTTTCGATATACTTATTATTATATTTTAGCTAAAACTGAAATATTTTCAATAACACTCATTCGCGACCTGTCTGATGGGCCTAATAATAAAGTAGAAGCGGTTATAGATGTAATACAATGTTGTAAACGTTGCTATCCGCATACTCTTCTATTGAAGTATTAATTTCTAGTACGTAAATAAATAAATGAGTAGTGCAAGCACATTATAATCACAGGTTGATACATCGAAAAAAATACATACATCGATATATCGATGTATGCATATCGGAAGGTCGAAAACATCGGTTTTTTCGAGGCATTGGTTGTTTCAGATGCACCTATTGTTTTTTGCATCCCTAATGTGTGCACATATGCATACTTCTCGTTTTTCTAAACATTGCTTGTTTATTTACTTTGTCATATAGCATTACTTAGTTAACTTTTCTTTTAATTGTTTGATTAATTTTATTGGTGTTTGTTTGAGCGGTAAGAATTTTCGCTTGCACATCTTGTTTGCATTAGAATTTCAGTTGTTTACTACTGTACACTCTCCCCTGACTTAATGGCTTTCAATAGTTAAGTCAATTTTTGCATATTGCATCCTAAAATAATCATGAAATGCTCACTAAGGAGCTCTTAAACGCATGAATAAACATTGGGAGGGTTGCCAGTGCGACCGAAATTGTTCGATGTAGAATAATGCTGCATAGTCTTGCATATTACTCCACCTCCTTAATAGCACCAACAGCAACACTTTTTTATACGAAGTGTTTCTCGTGGTCTGAACATAACCCATAATTTTGGAGAACGCCTTTACATCTTTCTTATTGGTTAACAGAAAAAGTTTATATTACCGGAAGTTCCTTTAAGAACTATAAAACATGCTTCGTGTTATAAGTTATATTAGCATTTCCTTAATCGATTGGTTTAATTAGGTAAAACGAGGAGATTGTTATCCGAAGGCGCTTAAGCCGTTATATATCTGAATAGGAAAATTGTTCAATTAGTTAACACTTTCGAAACATTTGGCAACCGCAACTAAGTTACTAGTGGCGTTTAATGGATTTAGTTTAACACTTCATGCATTAACGTTCAGTTCGTTCGTCTTTTCCTGACTTTGCACAATTGTCGCACGAGCGCTTACGACGTGTCGTGGCAATATATTTGCGTAAATAGACACAAGCTCTGTCGCGCTCAATCATGAAGTGGCAAGTGTGTGCTTTTGTGATTATGCAGCATTTGCGTTTATGCGCTTTGGGGCACCTCAGTGATTTACGCAAATATTTAGTTGCATCTTCATTTGTATATCGAAATTGTTTGCACGACTTGTGCTCTTATTTTGTCCACATGGACTTGATTTTTTTTGCTTTTGAGCTAATAGCGCTAAATCTTATATTTGAATCAATAATTCTGTAATTTGTTTTTTTTCAATTTAACTTTGCAAAAAATTCGAGTATTCCGATAATGCACGCAAAATGTAATCATCAAAGGTCGTAAGGTACTTCAAAGTTAGCCAAAATTGGATTCAATTAATATTTCGATTTTCTATGGCGATATCACAGGCTTAAGCTTTGCTAATAGCAGAATACTCTGTGGCTTATCTACCGAAGTAATCTTCGTGACTACTATTATTTGACAACTTTTTACCTAGAGAATGAAAATTGTATTTTACAAACTTTCTTTTATTCATTTCAGCACATATTTTAACGAGCCCACTAAGAGTGCAGTTTTGTTGTTATACTCCCGCAATATGATGCTAAAGAATACATATGTACATAAATACATATACGTACTCTTGTTCACCAAATGATTGTTTAGAATACCTAAAACCAGCGGCGGATCCAGAGACGATTATTGGGGGGGAGGGGGTGGATTGAATTTATCCTTCGATTTGGGTTTCAAACTTATTATTGCGAGAAAAATACAGTTCAAATTATGAAACAAAATATATTAATTCCAATTTTTAGGTAAACAAAGTGGTTATAATCGAAAAGTCAACCATATACATGCATTACATAGTGGCTCATTTTATTAAAAATTCAAACAGAAAAATCCTTTCACATTGCGTGTTTCATAACGCAAAACGATGACTGCCAAGTTTTGCGAATCCTTCGATGACTTCTTCGGCGGTGATTTCGATGTCATGATGCGTATGAAGCAACGCTAAACCAACTAGTTTTTCTTGAAGCATGGTCGTCCTAAGCCATGTTTTGATGCGGCGAAGATAAGAGAAAGAACGTTCAGAGTTCGCGTTTGTTACGGGAAGTGTACAGAATACTCGGAGATAGGTGTGGTTGGGAATATGTTGACATCACGTTTTCTTAATGTTTCCAGCGCAGAAGTTGGAATTTCGCTGCCTACAATTTTTTGTTGCTGCTGCCAGTGACATTGTCAGTAGCTTTATTCTCCTTTGAATTTCAATTTTTGTAGGCTTTTTTCATCATCCAGAAGATTCCCGAATCTTTCTATCAAGCATCCGATTAGATTATCGATTTCGTTTTCTTTTAAAAGACTTGCTTTTTCTGGGAGCAACACACTCAATTGGTAACCATCCAAAACTTCTTGTGAAAAACGAGCTTCCAAATCTTCTTTGATGGCATCCAACAGAGGTATGTAGACAGAGACCCTGTAGTAATCTTCGCAAGTTTTCACGTAGTAATTTTTGCATTTCGTTTGTCGACCACACGTTCTCGGTTACGCTTCGTCAACATCGAGTCTTTCCGCCATTTTCTTGGCTTCTGAATAAATCAATCGGAATATTTCATCAACTTTTTCCCTCTTGTTTTCCAACGTGGCAAGCAACTTTCCAATCATTTTTTATGCCTTCGCCAAATCAATTGCGTCCTTTTGAAGAACTACGCTGAACGAATGGGTGAGCGATAGAATGTCGCTGAGACAGAAGAGCCCGACGATAAATTCGAACATGCATAAAGCGGATACGAGAATTGTTGCTTTGCCTGCTGTTTCTCTGTTCTTCCACTCAATAATTTTTGACAGAGCTTCGATGATCAACGGTAACTTTGCAACAAATTGAAGGACAGCATCGTGCCTCTCAACCCATCTTGTTTCACACAACTGATCAATTTTTTCACCTAATTTCTCTAATTTAACCCCCCCTTCGATCCGCCACTGCTAAAACTAATCGGGGTAGCTTGAGTTAATTATTAAAAGTGCCACAGTACGTCAGTAGGCTGTGAAAACTAGATAATGCGAATTCCTATATTTCATAAAATGTGTGCTCTTCACTGCTTATGGCTGGTTTTTTACTGAAAATATCGGTCGATTGAAACTCTTAGTGCATATTTTTCTGGTAATAATGTGTAGTGATGCAAAAAATGGATAAAATCGAGTCAATGCTATCCCTTAGCCCCAATATGTCTTACACATACATACATATCGTCACCTAAAATGCAAAAGGCCGTAACTAACATTTTTATTTTTATTTTTGTATTTTATAGGAGAAGCAAAAAACGTTATAGATTAAATACTACTTAAAGCTAAATATCCAAATTGTAGATTTCAGCTTAGAAAACAAAGACGGATTTGTTTCTGAAAACCAAATTAATGGGAAAAAAGCAGTTTTTAAGAAATGTTAGTTACGGCCTTTTGCACTCTATTTTTCTGAAACCAAAAAGCCGTAACTACTTGAAAAAATTGTGTATAAAATGAAAGCAATGGTTAAAATAAGAAAATGTGCTTTTAGGCTGTAACTAAAGACAAGTTATGTCTTTTTATATCTATTTATTGTAAGTATTTTAACACAAAAGAAATTATTTAATTAATACATTTAATTCGAGAAAATAAAATTAAATTAAACTGGTTAAGAAAAACAACGTAATTCATTTGAAAACAACAAAACCTGCAATACAAATAGCAAATTAGAATAGGTTTAAGATGTAAAGGGTATATTATCATAAAAGCTGTGGCAGTCAGCCCGAAGTAAAAATTTAAGTTCCTGCAGGTGTTCCCATTTCTTTTTGGATATTGATATTCTTTCGGCATGTAAGTAACTGTGAAGGTTCGATGTCCCTAAATTTTTGTTGTGTACGTTGTGGCAAAACGTTATAATCGTCGTTAATATTTGTTTAATAATAAATTATTCCAGATGGATCATATGCCAAGGCACGGATCATATTAACAGTTGGCTCTCCGGATTTTTTGCCCGTATTGAAGATACATAATTTATACATGTGTGTTAAATTTTACCTGGTCGAATAGATACGTAGCGCTTAGGAATACTTTCGTAGTCAAGGAAATACTTGTAATCAACATGGTGCACTTTTAGAGGAAATGGGTTCTTTCGAGACTCTCTAATCAAGCCAGACAGCTAAGATGGTAAATTTATTTGTCTCTTGTTGATTTTCCTTTGAATGAATCACACTCCATTTGTGTATGTCCCACTATTAAATATTTATGTTCTGCCGTTATGTTTTCTTGAACACATAAAGATAATATTGCATTAGAGAGATTTACATTTCGGTTCTGGTAGAAACAACCATCGGAATATATAATTATGTGATGAATATTAGGTGACTTTTTAATGGAATTTTTATGTATTTCATTATACATGTAGCATAGGTAGAAGCAACAAGGGTACAATCTGTGTCGTCCCAGACAAAATTGTCAGATTCATGTGAAATAACGTTATAAATTGTGAAATTGTGCACTTGTAATTTCATTTTATAGTACGTGGCATTTGCCTGGAATCAATTTCACTGCCTGCATGTCAATGCATAACAACAAGTGTAATCCTGATTTGGCGTTTTCTATGTCAATTAACTTTTCATTTCTCATGTCTTGTATATCCTTTCTATGAATTACGTACTGATCTTGGGTTAAGTTCTTCGATTCGTATGATGTGTAGGTGTCGCACATATCATTTTTTGGCTTAAATATACAACAGTTTTGTTTTTTTAATACTGCCATAAATGTTGGAAAAGATACATGAACTACTTCATTAGTCTCGCAGTCTTCAGAATAAACTTCATAGACATGTTTGTAGCTTTTAAAATCGGACTGCAAGTACGGTTTCTCCGTTTACTGTCTTCGGTAGTGTGATTCAAGCTTAGGAATGTCATGCAACCATTTTTCCAGAAAATTTAAACGTAAAATAAGACTCCTTCACTAGTAAATGCTTTACGTCCTGATGTTATTTTCTTTTGTTCTTCTGGCGAAATATTGGTGCCATGGGAGTCTTTGAAATTTACCCAATTCCTCACCATTTTCTTATTTAATCCAAGCGTAAATAAAAACATATGAAAGAACACTTGAACACGTTTAGAATGATGTTTTAAATAGTAACGTTTTCTAATTGATCTTCTAGAGTTCTCAACACCAATTCGCTTTATGTTTGCGCGTTTAACAAGATTAACGACATACATTTTTTTTTGATCCCATGACATTTTCAAGAACCCATTAAATATTTCCTTACGATTTTCTTCGGAAAATGTAGAACAATTCCGTACAGCACTTTTCTCAAAGAATTTTGAAGTACATCCAGCTTTAAGTTCTCTTGGAGCTTTTTCACTAATAATGCCTTTCGATAGTCCCATGTATTTTTTTTCCTTTCAATCGGTTTATTATATTTCCAGACCTTTTATTATTATTTTTTAACTTTTTCATTACAACCATTTTCACAATTAGTACTCATTTTATTAATTTTGTTTTATTCCGGGAATAAAGGCAGTAACACAATAACGCAATTTGATAAAGAATGAAAGATAATGAAAACAACTGTAATTAAGGATAAGACAATGTGTCACATTGAAATTGAATCAAAGAGAATTAAAAAAGGGTAGTTACGGCTTTTTGGTTTATGAAATTGTTGAAGTTGTAGTTGCGGCCTTCTGATTCTCGCCTATAAAATCATTATTTTTGTACGTATGCATGTAAAATTTGCTGTGTATACGTGTTTTGGTTAATTACTTCATAATCAATCAAAAAGTCAATTTTGAATTTTTTGTTATTTACGGCCTTTTGCATTTTAGGTGACGATATATCAATATGAAATATTTTTTAGCAAAATTAAATAATCGAATCATCTTAGTTCCCATATAGTGCTACAAATATGATTTTGGTTATTCTAGCAGAATTTATTGCGAATGTGTTGGGTCGGTTAGTGTGTGAGTTATTTTCAAGAAATTTCGTTGAAGCATATTCTCGAGTCTGTTTGAGTAATTCTAAAGTTCAATACATTATTTTTTTTTTATATAAAATTATGGCTGCTCCTGAAAATATTTTACACTTTTAAAAGTCATAAAAGTCGAGAGCATAAAATGTTTGCAGCACTTGCTTTTATACCATTAATTAATAAAATATATATTAAGTTTTCCACAGGAAACGCCGATATCGCATCACTATAGCATACAACTTTATGGATAAAATCTCTTTTTTACGGAAAGCTTTTGGCGGAATATTTTCACCTGGATTATTGCCCAATATCGGATCGATCAAAATCAATATAAAGATATAAAGTGTGTAAAAAGCACTTTTATGCTATAAGAATAGCAATAAAATATTTTAAATAGGAGGATGGAATTATTTATTAATTGTAAGTAGAAATTAATTTGAAAACTTTTTACCCAATAAAAGGAATTATTTGTTGTATTTCCAATATTGGGTTAATGGGACCATGTAGCAACTGTAACGAGAAATTTATATTAACGAGTGCGCAACTATTTGAAAGTTAGATGACGCTGCGGACGCACAGGGCAATTCAGAGTCGTTAAATTTTTCTAAATGACCATTTTTGATATGCTTGAAAGCACTAAAGCAAAGTCAGAGAACGTAAAATAATAACAGAGAACGTTTATCATAGAGTAGGTTCACGTTTCAAATATCGTAACTTTTCGAAGGGGTACTTGGCAGAGATGAGGGAGTCTCACCACAGACAAATTATAAGCGTGTTTCACCACGAAAATAGCAGAATTGAGTAT
Organism: Bactrocera correcta; assembly: GCA_027475135.1. NCBI lineage: Eukaryota > Metazoa > Arthropoda > Insecta > Diptera > Tephritidae > Bactrocera > Bactrocera correcta. Next base: position 19,630 of record JAPZAG010002022.1, read on the forward strand.
TTTCAGTATTAAATGAGAAAAATAATGATAATTTCAATGTAAACAAATTTACGCCTACAGATTCGTTTATTTCCTTCAACCGTCAGTTGCCCGTGAAACCCAAATTAATTGGCGATCCAGCCAGGAGATGAAATAATCTCTGGTGGGCCGAAATGTAATAATAAGATTCGGCGATAACCATTTAAGGGAAAAAAAATCCCCGTGTTACCGTTTAAAAACAATCAAGTATCCTCAGTTGAGGAGAAAAGTAAAAAAAAAGTTCGAAGAAAGCTAATTCCAAAAAGAGACACATAAGCAAAGAAATCTCAGCGCCAATTAAAAAAATATTGAAAACAATTCGAGTGTGTATTTGTGCCAACTGCCAATCGAACGCGCCACGTCTAAACAGAATACGGGCGAACAACAAGCAAACGTTCGCGTTACAACAATTAAAATAAAATTTTAAAAACAAAAAACTACAACAGCAAGTATAACAATTTGAATTGAAGAAAAAAAAACTGAAAGTGAACATTTGTTAAAAATTCAAAGAAATAAAAGAAAGAGTGGATCCATAAGACTCCACAAAAAAAAAAAAAAAACAAAAAAAAAACGCTGAAGGCCAAAAGAATCCAAAAATTTCTGTAAATCAGAAATTTCGCCAAATTCCACAAACGAATTTTGTATGTTGCGAGTTATTTTTCTAAATTTTACGCAGATAATGAATTTATTACTATTTTTAAGTTTCCAAAATTAAAATAGAAGATTTTTACTTTAATTTGATATATCATATGTATAATTTTTAAGATGTTCCACTATATGATTGGAGGGTGTCATCATTGGCAATACACGTATCCGGTTAGACGTGTGAGTCACTGTACATATACACAGATGGACAAAAGTATTCGCCACTGAACATGCTATACATGAATTAGGTTCAAACTATAAAAAAAATATTCTGAATGTTAGTTTTAAAGTTATATTTCAATAAATTATAGTCCATTCATACATTCTTGACAAAAAAACTCCAATTAAAAATAATAAATTTTAATATTTAAGCTAAAAACTCCAGAAAGTTCAGAAAATGGTTGGACAAAAGTATTCGCCACTTACTGTATACGAAGCTTATGGTCGCCTTAAGGAAAGAAACTGGAGCGTTTACATACAAATTTTCATCTGGCAATGTCATAGTTTGTATCGTATGTTAGAATGTGTCAAAATAATTTACCGTTAGTTTATATTTTGCGCAATTAAGTAAAAACGGGTCGTAAGGGTAAAGAAACCACAGAGGAGGAGAGAAAAATAATTGTGAATTTATTAACTAGTGGAAAATCCTTAAAGGAAGTGTGCTCTATTGTTTCGAGACCGCGATCAACCGTGCGCAGCATTTTAAAACGTTTCGAAGAAACAAACACGTACAAAAATTGCCTTCGCACTGGTCGTCCGTGCAAGTTAAGTGAAACAGACAAGCGAAAAATAACAAGAATGGTGAAAAAAAATCCCAAAACTGCATCTTCCAATATTGCAGCAACAATAACTGAAGATTTGGACATAACCGTACATCCTCGTACAGTTCGACGTGTACTGAATGAAGCTGGGTTTAATGCCAGGGTTTGCCGCAAAAAACCTTGTATAAGTAAGATAAATAAGAAAAAGCGCTTGGATTTTGCAAAAGAGCACCAATCCAAAAATATTTCATTTTGGGTAAAAGTGTTATTCTCCGATGAAAGCAAATTTAATATCTACCGCTCAGATGGTCGTATTTTAACATGGCGGACAAAAATACAGAACTGGAACTTCAGAACTTGCAAACCACAGTGAAGCACGGTGGTGGTGGGGTTATGGTATGGGGGTGCATGGCAGCTGCAGGTGTGGGTAATCTCATTTTTATAGATGAGACTATGAAAAAAGAAGATTACTTGGCCATTTTAAAAACAAATTTGAAAGCCAGCGCTGACAGTCTTTGCTTGGGAAATGATTTTTATTTCCAACATGATAATGATCCCAAGCATACGGCTGAGATTGTACGGCTTTGGCTTATTTATAATGTGCCCCATTTACTGCGAACACCTCCCCAGTCACCTGACCTTAACCCCATCGAACATCTGTGGGATTTGCTAGATAAAAAGGTTCGAAATCACAACATAACATCAAAAGAACAGCTTAAAAGAGTCCTTTCCGAAGAATGGCTGAAAATCGGGGCCGATGTTACAAAAAAATTAGTGCATTCAATGCCCAATCGTTGTCAGGAAGTCATTAAACGAAAGGGGTTGCAAACAAAATATTAAAATTTGTATAAAAGCTTATTTAAAATAAAATTGTTGAAATTGGCGAATACTTTTGTCCAACCGTTTTCTGAACTTTTTGGAGTTTTTAGCCTAAATATTAAAATTTATTACTTTTAATTGGAGTTTTTTTGTCAAGAATGAATGAACGGATTATAATTTATTGAAATATAACTTAAAAACTAACATTTAGAATATTTTTTTTATAGTTTGAACCTAAATCATGTATATCTTGTTCAGTGGCGAATACTTTTGTCCATCTGTGTATTATTTCTTTAGCACTTTTGTCTGTATGTTTACGAAAACACATGCGAGTCACATACATATGTACATACATACATTCATAATAACAAGTGTCGCACGCATCTTTCGCATCTCCGTTGTCCCGGATAATCAATGGCCGAAACTCAAGTTTTGTCAAAGAGTCAATCTATCGTAGCACTGACGCTACGACAAAGCGCCACAACATTGTGTTGTTGGTAGAAAATCCGAGCTGTGACAGCAGCTATGTTGCCACTTTTTCACTTCTTTCTTAGAACAAACACCACAAAGTTGTTCAATTTATGATTTTTAGCTTTTGCCATCGTCGCGAAAAGACGCTTGTTGGCAAATGCCCGGGGCATTGTATAAACCTACAAGTAACCAATCCTT
>JAPZAG010002023.1:0-22534 GCA_027475135.1 Bactrocera correcta
CGAGTACGTGCAAATATGGTTACCGTTATTACTACCGCAAATGTGCGCTTAAACACACTGACGCACACAGCGACCGAAGACATGGTCTCCTCGCTGACGACTTAGCCTGCGGATGAAATTCTATTACTCTATTTTACGTATTTAACGGTACCATGTGGCAGCAATCACCCCAGTTGCAACAGCCAGAGCACTTTTCTCTATTACTGCGCCATTTTTCTGCGCCACTCACTTTGCCCAGTTTTACTCGTAAGTGTACTTGCACGGTTTCCTTTGACACTGAATGCTCCGAAGCCGTCCTGGCGTGGATTTGTTGCCTTGGCTGGCTGCTGTGGGTGTCGGGAGGGAGAGGGGGTGGTGCTGGAGCACTTGACTCATTCGCACAATGACACTGAAAATAGAGCAGCTCTATCGCTAGCACAATGAAAAGGAAATACAAGACTAAAGATGAAAGAAGTCTAGTGGAAGTGTGTGAGCCCAAAAAGAAGAAGACAAACTTTTTCGACAACGGCATTATGAAATTATGAAGCTCGTGTAGGCTGCGCCTCCTATATTCTCCATGTTCGTGCTCAATCGCAGCTGTGTGATTGCACTGGTCAACAAAATCAATTATTTTTCTGTATGCGTAGACATACGAGTATTTGACAAACGTCCATGCACAATTTGTCTTGCAATTTTATTGTACTTTTTTAACACTTGGCTTTAATTTTGATGATGGAGTTCCAATAGTCTGTTTTTTGGAATCAAAAGAAACATTGAAGAGTTCAGGAGTTCAGTAAAAGCGTTAAAAGAACTAAATACTATTAATAGCTATTAACAATCATTCAATAATGCATAGTCAGGTGAGAAGTTTAGAATGAATACTTAGTTTAACTCCATTTGATCGACTAGTGCAGGAGCAGACGCAAACTCCCTCAACCTCAAAAGATGTTGTAGATTAGTGTTATGCCGTTGTTTTTTATGCTTTTTCCGTTGTTGTTGCATGCAGCAGCTGGCTCATATAACTGCTTCAGGGCCACAAGGCAGAAATGGCAACAAATATGCGCTTTAATGGCGCTTTGCTTCCCGAGTCTGTTTCAAGGGCAACTGTCTATAACTCACACATATGTACATGCATATGCACAATGATCGAGAAACTCGTATATGAAGCCATCAGCAAAGCAGTAGACCGTATTCGTACCTATGCCGATACTTTGTGTATTGCTCAGTGCGTCCCAACTGGCAGTCATCTCCATGTGTAAGCAAAAGCAAACAAATATATACACAATCTTCTCGAAAGCTCAAAGCACATAATATGTAGACTGACTCTTATATTTCTTTTATTCGGAGAAATGAAAGTTGCCCTTCTGCACATTTTCAATAAAAAATGAAGTGTGTGTTGAGTAAAGAATGGACTTGAGCTCGGGCTACAGTTCCCTCTCCTTCTGCATCTTCCAAATTTGATTAAATCTAAGTGAGTTTGGGTTTCTCTCAGAGTTTACGAAGATCTGATTCAGGTACCTGTTACCTACCGTATATTTAGAGCGAGAATGACATCCCTGCCATGTTTGCTAATTTAAATAGTGAAATAATCATTTGCTACTCATCTCATCGTTTCAGGATCATCTTCAGAAGCATTTCTTCGCGTTGCTGTTGAAAAGTTGCTAGGTCTTAAACGTTTATTACCGTGAACTGTGAGAAACTGCTTACTTAATCAGTGAGTACCTGAAGGGTTTTGAGCTCCTTTATTTAAGGTGACCTGGTACGAGGCTGCTATATACATATATTTCTGGCCTAATAATGAAAATAGGAATATTTATCAACGAAAATGGTTTTATTGTTTTTCAAAATATTCTCCATCAAGATTTATACACTTTTGCATGCGCTCAAACCAAATTTCGAAGCACTTTTTCCACTCCGATTGAGACACCTCCAAAACATAGTTTTTGAATGCTTCACAGCATCTTCTGGCGGCGAAAATCGTTGACCATGCATTATTTTCTTGATGTGTGGGAATAAAAAGAAGTCATTGAGTGCCAAGTCAGGGCTGTACGGCGGATGACCCATCAATTCGACAATTTGGCCGGTCAAAAAGGCGCTGGTTTGAGCCGATGTGTGAGAGCTCGCATTGTTATGGTGCACATCTTCTCTTGTTCGTTTTTCGAATTTCTCTGCAGACTTCAGGCAAACAAATGGTGATGTACCACTCAGAATTGACCGTCCTACGTTGCTCAAGCAGAACAGTCGCCACATGACCAGTCTTGGAAGACCCACACGGTCGATTGCTGTTTTGTTTCGGGCTCATACGCATAGATCCATGATTCGTCACCTGTGACGATCTTATAAACGTCTTTTGAAGCACCGCGATCGTATTTTTTCAGCATTTCTTTACAACAATCCACACGAGCCTTTTTTTGAGCGATTGTCAAATTGTGCGGGATCCAACGAGAACAAACCTTTTTTACGGCCAGGTGTTCATGCAATATCGAAATTATGCTGGTGGGGGAAATGCATAGATATGCCTCTATCTAAAGGTATGTTACATGACGGTCTTGCATTATGAGTTCACGTACGGCATCGATGTTTTCTGGCACAACGGCTGTTTTTGGACGACCTTCACGGAATTCGTCTTTGAGCGAGCGTCGGCCACGATTGAATTCGTTGTACCAGTTTTTCACCGTGCTATAGGATAGTGCTTCATAGCCATACAAAGATTTTAGTTAATCGATGCATTTGTCGTGATAATCCACGTCGAAAGTTATGAAAAATGATCGCACGAAAATGTTCACGAGTTAATTCCATTTTTTGGCCGAGATGAATTTTTTAATTCCCTGTAAATAAAACAATTCCCGATTAAATGATAAAACGTTCTGAGTGATGTTATGCTAAAAAATGTCAAACTTTCCAATGGAAATGTCAGATTGCACCTGGCAACACTTAGTGTTGCCTATGCCAGAAATATATATAGCAGCCTATGTATGTGTTTGCTTGGACTTCCGTTGCAAAACAGCTACACCATTACTAAACGCCCCATAAAGTTCCGTTAGCGCAGTGCATAAATAGAAAAAGTAGAAAAATTCAAAGTGTTGTGAGCCTATGAACGTACGATTAAAAGGAAATGAAAATGAAAACGAACAGTAAATTAGCTCTCCGTTACAGCCAAGGCCGTATTACCAATGGAATGTGGTGCTCGCTGCCACATGACGCAACGTCCGATAAATATGGATGAAACTTGGACAAATAAGCTTCGAATACCGACTGAGTAATCGCCGAAGTAATGTATAACGTCTCTAAATTGATCAATAAAAGATCGGTTTTAATATAAAATGTGGTCAGGGCATTCCAAAACCCTGCTGCGTCAGTTCAATCGACAGAACTGTGCACTCGCAGTCTAACATTTCTCTTATGCATATTATATATAGCTCAGAAGTGCTATTGTTTACGTATGTAAATATGTGTATGTATGTTTGTATGCATGTGTACATACATGTGTGTGAACATTTTTATTGAGTAATCCAATATGGCCGGTACATGGCTAATGACTCTATAAAGAGGTTACAAACTACGTCAGTACTCGGTGTGCGCCATGGCAACAGAAAGCAATAATTGCAATAATAACAACAAACACCATGCATATGTAGACATAAATCACTGCAAATATTGCCATGTTCACATGTACACTACTGACCATGTTATGTAATTTTAGAGCGTGAACTGCCAGCTTGATCCCCATGAGGCTAAGTGCCTTCGCTCGAACTTATGGTAATGAATCTTAGATCCTTGTACACTCACTCCTTTACTTAAGTGGCATGCGTACCTGAGTGTATGTGTGTGTGCGTTTGTTTGCAAAAGTGGAACGGAAATCCGTTGGCGGCAAAAGTGCCGACAAATATGGTAAACACCACAAACATTCGCGCTTATTCATGAGTGCAATAAAACCACAGTCATGTGGTCGTTTGTGGGGCTATGCAAGCCATCAAGGATATCTTCGCTATGACTTACGAGTGTCAGTCCCTTCCGCGCCTGCCTTTGTGCTAGGCCAGTGTGGTTGTCCTCTGACCATCACCACCGTCTTGATAAATATCTATTTCTATCTCATTGTTTGCCTTGAGTGTCGTTCACATTGCATGCACATATGTATATGCACAGATACTCCAGCCGTTTACATATGTAAGCATGAATTGTGAAAGTTTATGTATTTTTGGCAGAGTATTTGCCCTATTGCATCACTCGTTGTCAATGCGTGTGCGAGCATCTCGATCGATTAATGTTTTTATGATCGGATCGAAACACACATACTCAGGTGTGAAAGCAAATATGTAAATAATTTTAGTAACGGTAGATTCCAGGACAAAATGTTGATTTATTTGATTGATAATATTAACATTGATAGTAACCAATATTTAGGTTACTGGGACAGTACTTCGGAGAAACCCTTTAAATAAATTTTAAAGAGGAATGAGTATTTTGGAATAACTTTCCAATAAACTACACACGAAAAAAGCATACAGTAGCGTCACAAACGCCATTTGTTTATGCGCGCACCTTGGGCCAAAGGGCAATGCGGACAAAAGTATCGAAAACTCGAGCGCACCTACATGTACAATCGAATAAATCGAATATGAGGAGCGCATTGTAGTACTGACTGCATGTGCGGCTACCTTTTGAGTGCAGCTTATTTGTCATGGTGTCATGAGGTCGCGCGCACGCACACACACGCCCTTCATTCCCGCACATGTCCACCCAGCTCACTCACGCCAGCCCTACTTATCCTTATGGCGCATCTGACATGCCAATTTAGTATGAAATTAACTCTGAACGCTTGTTCCTTAAAAGGTTCAAACGCTCATACAACTACAACAAAGTACGGCATTTGTAGCAGATGCCAACGAAATGATAATAACTCATACGCCCGGGCGCACCGCCATTGTAACAAAATGTAAGCAGTCAGTGGCCATGCACACAGCGATGCACACAACCGGAGACGAAGTCAACAAAGAGCATGAACGGCAGGGCACGAAAGGACGCACGGGCTGATAGCGAGCGCTTAGTTATTGCAACAAATTTGCTAAGCTGGCGAGTTACAAGCACTCGGCCACACACAAGGTTTGAGCGAATGCTTTACTGTCTGCGCGCGTGTGTGTGTGTGTGTGGATTTCATGTTCGTGCGGTCTGGTGTCCATTAGGACAAATTAGATCAAAATTACGCTCGCATCATGTCTGCTGGCGGTAGGGACAGAGGTGTGCGGTGTGCCAGTGTATAAGTGAGGGCAGTCAGAGTGCAAACCAGGTACAAAGTCGGTGCTTGCACACGCACACAAACACAAAGAATCACATACACATACAGCAGCATAAACGTGTTTGTTCAATGCCTTCGACTTCAACGGCTCATCAGTGATAGCACAATAATGCCAAAGCTAATGACACAAAAGTCCCAACTAATAGATTTCAGGTATTTTTAAACCGACGATAATAGACTTTCTTTCACACATTGAATACGGTTACTTGTGGTAAACTTTTCTCATTTAAGTTTCTTGAAATTATTTTAAAACTAAATAAACCTATTATGGGACACGAAGATATTAGCTTTGCCTCCTTTATATACCTAATCTTCATTACGCTTCCATTTCTTTAATTCTCACTAGTTTTATGTCCTAAAATCTGTGAAAGCGGGGTTTTGGAGCTGTTCAGAGAGATTGCATGACTAGACTTTGCTGAGGATGTAAGGGGCCTCCATCTTTATTATAGATAAAAGTATAAATATAAACTCAAGACCTGTAGCCACTTCTCAAGTTTAGCTCCAGAATTTCTAGCATATTTGGGGTTCTTTTCTTCAGAGCGAGATTTCCATTCATACCATAGCAGCCGGGAAACAGACATAAGACAATTGATTTTCACGCACGACACGAAAAGTGCTTTGACACAGCACTAATACTACCATATAATAGCGGTAATAATAATAACGATAAAAAGAAAAAGTGAAACTTTGGCAATAAAATATTTGAAAGCAAAAGGCACAAGTGGCATAAAGTATTAAAGCCAAGCAGTTGTTGAGTGGGTAATAGAAAATTAGAAATAAACAACAACAAAAATAGTGCAACAACATCCCTAAAGCCTCACATGCTGGATCAGTTGAAGGAGGCACTCGCACAAGTGGTGGGCGCGAGACAGAGGCAGTCAGACGGTGGACTGTGGCAAGACTTGTGGTTGCGTATACGCCACACACGACCTCTTTGGCCTCTGCTTGAAACACACCATGTCAACTTCGGCCATTTTCATATAGTTAATGCGTCTTTTTTGGCAGCTCAAATGTGGTGTCTGCCATGTTGGGCTCATGGACATCAAGAGGGAAAATCGGTTGCAACAGCGTCGTGGGTGTAACTGTGTTGTGGGTGCCTTTGTTACATGCTTGTAGCTATGTGTGTCTGCCGCGCCCGAGACTATGGTGCTGGGAACCTAGAATTCGAGTTTCAATTACTTTTTATTTATTATTCTCGGTTTCTTGCCAGCCAAATCGCAATCCACGCCAACACACAGCATCTAATTACGAAAGCATTTGTAAAAACATCTCACAATCGCCGACCGTTTGCCATAAGTAGACAGTAGATGCTCTTCTCTTCTTATCTTCAGGCGTGTTTTGTTAAATTTTTAAGTCGCCTACGGGTAGCTGAGGCATTTTACTACTGTAACGCCCAATTGGCTAGCACATCACTTCGTTAAGCGCTGACAGTTACACAGCAATGCCCAATTTATTGTGAGTAGCTGCAAATTAATTGCGCTTGTAATTCGCGCTTTGGCTTAAAAATGGTAAAAAAGGAAAAAAAAAAAAACATCGAAACCTACGTCAAATGTATGCGGGGGTGTGTGTTGGATGCGAGTTGCGAGTGCGTCAACAATTCGTTGATTTTGTGCACGCAACGCTTTGGCGCACGAGCATTGAAGTTGGAACGGGACGCAGAGCAGCGTCGGTCGTTATTTGAGTCCACTTAATTGGTAATTATAGACGCTGGTATTTTTGTTGTACAAAAGCCTCCAATTTATTTATAAATAGTTATTAAGTGAAAAAGGCCATACATGGACTCCCTTTATAACTCAACTAATTCGATGCAATGCCGTCTGCCGTCCGTAATCGAAAGCCAGAAAATAGTTCGCGTTCACAATTTATTAGGAAAATAGTTGAAAATGAAATTATTTACAAAATATTTATTACATTGCTTTACATACCAGATTTATGTGAAGATTGTAAGATTACCTGACACTGACGTTTTCAGGGCATTTCAGTAGAAATGGATAAACATTACGTATACGCCATGGCGTCCAAAGCTGAACTTTATGCAAAGTGTATGTTTGGAGAATTTGCTTAACGGTATTTGTGCTAAAAATATTGCAAATTAAAATTACAATAAAGAGTATAAATAGTATTCTAAGCATAAATTTAAATTATTATTTGTGTAGGGAGTTTAATATTATAATTGCAAACAACTTCTGCCATTAATTACGCTTTAACTTTATGAAAATTATTTCAAGTGTTTGTTGAGAAGAGCGTAATTATGGCTCATTCTTCTGAAAGATTTTATAATTTTTTATTTTTATTTTATATTTATATAGTTGGTTTAAAGACTATAAAAGGCGTCTACGCTTCTTTCTAACTATTTCAGGGGCACCCCTAGTGTGACAGCCTCAAAAATCATCGAAAAAAAATTATGCAATACATTGATTGTCCTGAAATTGAATCAGGGTACATTTATAGTTGTTTTAAGAAAACGAAGTGAAATTAAAAAAAAATTGAATATTTTTTGATTTACATGAGATGCGCTAAAAAAGGTCCTCCACTGCTGCAGTGATATTATGTATGAAGTCTAAAAACAAAAAAAAATCTTGCTAAACTAGAAGGTATTAAGCGTAGAAAGAGCTGCGATCAAATAGAAATAATAAGAAATAACAAACTGGCAGCGTTTTGAAAGTAAATTGAATTTTACCCTGAATTTTGGTTGACTTTGGCTTGTCGAAATTCGATACCCTTTAAATGGCTGTAACTCACAGAGTATTGGAGATAGCGATTTGAAGGCGAAATATGAAAATATTTTTTTTTTTTTTAATTTCACACCACAAATATATATATGAAATATAATCGCAAATCGCTGATTTTCCCAAAGTTGATGTAGTAGAAGCTAAGCTCTAATCATGCAGTAATCAACAGACTACAATTAAGGAAAACTGAGAAATCGATTCAAAATTTCGTGAATATATCTTGTCAAATGTGAAAGTTTTCCATACAAGCCCTTGACTCCGATCTCAGTTTGTATGGTAGCTATATGCTATAGTAACCCGTTCTGAATAATTTCTTCGGAGATTACATTTTTGACCTAGAAAATAATCTATACCGAATTTGGTGAAGATACATTGTCAAATGCGAAAGTTTTCCATATGAGAACTTGATTCCGATCGTTCAGTTTATATGGCAGCTATATGTTATAGTGGTCCGATATCGGCCGTTCCGACAAATGAGCAGCTTCTTGAAGAGAAAATGACGTTTGCAAAATTTCAAAAGGATATCTTAAAAACTGAGGGACTAGTTCGTGTATATACAGACAGACGGACAGACAGACGGACATGGCTAAATCGACTCAGCTCAACATACTGATCATTTATATATACTTTATAGGGTCTACGACGCTTCCTTCTCGATGTTACAAACGTCGAGACAAACTTAATATACCCTGTTCAGGGTATAAATATACTTTATATTTCGTATTACGGTAGCATAACAAGGATGATTCAGACAGAGTCATCACTTCATAAATTGTCGACATATATACGAGTACATACTTATACATTTACTTATATATATTTGTTATACTATATACAACTTTTAATTCTTTTATCAATTTTTGTAAGTGTATATTGAACGTGTGAGGCCTAGACGTCACTCCTTATTACAGCGGGCTCTGCACCTCTAATTACATGCAATGTACATACATATGTATGTGCTTAAACACATCAGATATATTCATAGAAATGAGCGTTTTACAAATTACCATTTATCGTGTGCTCCATTGTGTTTGGCCTGGCTGCCCTCACATCCGCGCGTTGTTCGGTCCGCCATTTTGTGGACTTTTGTTTCTGTTTCTGTTTTTGTTTAGTTTTTATTGTCTCGAAATGCTTAAGTTCACGGCAGACGCGTTAAAATGAAATATGGGTCATTCCTTAACATCGCGTTTCTGTGTTTGTATGGCGGGCTGCGACTAAACTTACGTAGTATGTATGCCTGTGTGTGTGTATTGTACTTTAACATACTCGCATGTGCGCACATAATTTACCTAAGCGGAGAGCGGCAAACGAAATGGCCCCGATAATAAAAAGAATATTTACTTACATTTAAAAAGCCAAATGCATTATTCAGCCGGCGAAAGGCGAATGCGAACGGCGGGGGCGAAATGCGCAAATGAATATTTCTCAAAGTTTTTAAATCATATTTCAGCTACACACACACTTATTTCGCGAGCGTTGAAATATTATTATTCGCTTAAATGCAAATGGAAAATCTCACTGAAAATGTATTTACATATAAGTGCGCATGCAAATACATACATATGTACATATGTATAATATATGTGTGTTTCAGCATCGCTTTTAATTTTCACGAGGCCGCAAGATATGCGAGATTTTGCTTTTTATCGAATTTGCTGGCGAATATTCAAACAAAAACTGAATAAAGGACGCCTTACTGAAAATGATTCAGAAACGCAAAGTGCGCTGGAATATTTAAGAAGCCCGAAATTAAGTTCATACGAAGTTAAATTAGACTCCTTATTCAAAAACCGAATTTGGTGGCACGTGGAGTGGGCATAATTCAATGCTCAACCATTTTGATGTTTTGGTGGATATCGTTGATGCAATGAAAGTCGCTATGAAGTTTCATTTGGTACTCGTTTCGCTAAATGCAGGTTCGCTGCAGCTATGGTGACTATCTGCTGCTATCCACAACTTCCAAATCTACGTCACCATTAATTGCAAAAACTGTGTTCCCGCATGATGCCATGCCTAACGGAAATCAAAATGTGATAGTAAAAAACCAACCAAATAAAACAAGGTCGTTTTATGTTGAAATTTCCGAACTTAAATACTTAAAGCCAGGCTAACGCTGTTAAAGTCTGCGCAGGCAAACAAATTCCAAGTCAGAGCTTAATCCCCGGAGCAACAGAGCGAAAGCCATGTAACAAGCGAAGCGAGCGTGAATCCAAAAGCAACGAATGAGGAAAATTTGTGCGATTTATGAGCAGAATAGCGCAAAGAGTTGCCAGCAAAAGTTGCGGCGCAAAAGCTGCGACCTCCGTGGCGGGCATAAAGCAGCGTCGCCAGAACGATCAGGGCGCAGCCAGCAAGGCGAGAAAGCGATAGAAATCTTGCAGATTATTTTTATAATTGAATCGAGCAATACAAAGGCGGGCGGATCTGATTTTTGCGTCAAAAATTGCAGACAACAGCTCCAGGGAATACGCGAAAAACATATGACTTATGCGTATACTTTTATTTATCTGCATATGTAAGTAAATGGTTGGTTATTTAGTGTTTGCTTCGATGTGTATGCGCAATACGTTTTTGTGTTATTTTGTTTAAGCAACAAGATTTTTGTTTGTGTGATATTGAAGTACTGTGAATTTGCTATAAAATTCTCATGAGCCCGACCGTAGGAATCCGAAGGAGGTTAGCAGCTCCCCGCTTAACTCATTCCGCAGCCGAACGACATAGACAAGTTTTATATATGAACGGAGGTCTGGCGCTTTTTGGAGGGTTTTAATATGGTAGCAAAATGATTTTCAAAAATCCATCCTTAGAACAACGCCTTTTGGTTTGCTCATTAGTAATTCAATTCACAATTTGCTTAGGTGAGATCTTCTGTGTTTTAACTAAAGTGTGCGCCTGCTTCTGAGGGCTTGCAAAGCTATAACAAGCACGTTGTGATTAAGTTTGCTGAACTCAACTGTTTTGGGCTTTACGACGCTGCTTACTGCCTTGCCTTGAACAAATGCGATCAAGCTTGCATCATACAATATTTTATAAGAGTTCATGTTGTTGAAAAGTTTTCCCTGAAGCACAGCTGGACTTCGTTGGTGCGAGAAAGCATGCAATTTTCCGATTCACTTTATTACTATTTGCATTCGCAGTTGCTTTGACCTTCGTGCAAACCGTTTGTTTCCATTGCAAGTCGCGGACGTGACTAAAAGAGCGTCAACTCAATTTCCTCCAGAAACAACATGCATACACCTATATATATGTATAAACCTATAGGTGCTTGTTTGTAGGCATTTATTTCGCTTTTTAGCTCGAATAGCAGCTTATAGAAATGGTTAGGTAATATAATTGACTCATTCCGTTTGATAGTAAATTATTGACCTGTTATTAATAGCTCCAACTACAGGGTAGGCCATTTAAAGTTGACCCATTTGTTTCTAAAAAAAAAGAACAAAAGAAAACAATGTTTTTTGTTCATTTCAAAAATAATTTATTTTGGTCCAAGGGGATTTGTTTCAGCTAATATTTAAAAATTAGATCGCGTAAATGGGCACCTTTAGCTTTGACAGCTAAATGCACTCTTTTTTCGACATTTTCCATGACTTTGGCCAATGTTTCGGATGATATGGCGGCTGTTTCACGTCGAATGTTGGCTTTCAGTTGAGCTAAGGTCTTTGGCTTATTAGCGTATACCTTGGATTTCAAATAACCCCACAAATAAAAGTCTGGTGGCGTCAAATCTGGTGATCTCGGTGGCCAGTCAACATCACCATTTTTCGATATCAATCGCCCGGGGAAAAATGGTCGCAATAAATTGATTGTTGGTCGAGCTGTATGGCATGTAGCCCCGTCCTGTTGAAACCAGAAGTTATCCATGTCATTTTCGCGAATAATGGGTATCACAAAATCCGTTGTCATGGCTCGATAACGCTCACCATTGACTGTTGTCGTGGCTCCATCATCGTCTTCGAAAAAATACGGTCCGATGATCATATTCGCGCAAACACCGCACCAAACTGTTACTTTTTGGTCGTAAAGAGGCTGTTCTTCAATTAATTGAGGATTTTCGGTGGCATAAAATCGGCAATTTTGCTTGTTTACGCCTCCATTCAACGAGAAATGTGCCTCGTCTGACATGATGAGTTTTCGCCAAAAGTCAAGTTCGTTTTCAGCCATTTCGATGGCCCATTTGCCAAAATTAAGGCGTCGCGGATAATCAGCTGGGTTTAGTTTTTGTGCCATTTGAATTTTATATGGAAACATCTTCAAATCTTTATGAATTATGCGTCGGAGAGTGGTGCGAGAGATGTCTAATTCCTGAGAGCGGCGATAACTCGATGTCGATGGAGTCTCCTCAATACTGGCTCGTACAGCTTCGATATTTTCATCAGAACGTCTTGTGCGTTGTCTGGATGCATGACTGGCATTACTGAGATTACCGGTGTTCACAAATTTTGCGTATAAAGACTTAATTGTGTTCTTAACTGGAGCACTTTTCACTTTATTTTTTTTGCGAAACGCACGTTGAGTTAACACAATTGAAAAGTTATTTTGAATATAAAGCTGAACAATTTCAGCGCGTTCTTTTGGAGTGTACTGTTCCATGGTATAAACTGTCTTCGAATGACGCTTCTACCGCGGTATGACATTAGCCGATTTGTCAGCGCTGTTAAAAGTTACAGCGTTGCCAGATGGGTCAACTTTAAATGGCCTACCCTGTATTTATAGCGCATTTTGAGAGTCGAGGCTCACTTGCGCGGTGCTACAGAAAAGAGACAAATATAGAATTTTTATTTAATTGTTCATTTTCTATCCGACATTCTTATAAAGCTCATCTGAGTTTAGACTGGAGGAGTGGATTGTATTTTCTAAGGGTGAAAATTGAGAGATCGTGGCATTTGTGATGTTTTATCTTCGCCGACAAGTACTTGTGTAAGCTTCACACTACGAGTAGAACTATTTTCTTAATACAAAATAATAATGTAGTTTATTTAAAAATGGTGATTTTAGAATTTAGAAGATTTCGGTTTTAAAGCAGTTCACTAGAATGACTCAAACAAGTTAAGCTAGGCACATAGTGCTTCGAAAGAAAGTGAAATACGAATGATATTCCACCTTTATTCAGTTTATAGTTATATATGTTTTCATGGCTCCTGGCTTGCCCTTTCTAACCTCACATTTTGCACATTTTCGCTTACTTGTGTGCACTTTAAGTTTTGCTTTCTGTTTGAAGTCGATTTGAATTTCAGATCAAAGAGCGGTTTCTGGCTTCTCGGCAGCGTTGTTTGCCAACGCTTATAAACTAATTCATCAAAGTCTAGTCAAGCTATTCGTGTACATTGTGCGTGTGTTTGCTGTTTGCAAGTTTCCTCGGCTTGTTTGCGTTCGTTGTCGATAGCGTTCCGTTTTCACATAATTTCTTGTCAGCCTTTGCTTGGCGGGTCATCATTTACGACATCCCTTTTCTTCACTTGCGTGACTTTGTCAAATTTGCTTTGGATAGCAAAGTCGTACTTCATATTTGTTTTGAATTTGCAGAAAGTTGCCTGGCATGTCATGTCATGAGCGAAAATTCCTTGGAAAATGCTTCACTGCAGGCAGTATAAATTGGCAGGCAGGTTGATAAAGGGAAAGCAGACATTTTAATCAAATTTAGTTTAAATATCTCAAACCTGCGCCAAAGCAAAATGCCGTTAAATAAGTGTACGCACATAGAGGGCGGAAAGCACAGTGCATAGACTTACATTAGCTAGACCCATGGTCGATGCTTCGAATTCGGACCGTTTATGCATCGTGCAATTGTGCTTTCTTTTCTTGAGCATTCATTACTTAATATTCTATTTTTCTGGTTCATTTAAGAATAGTATTCAATAGTTCTTCGAACTTCTCTGAGAAAAGTTTAGGAAGCTGTCAGTTTGATTCTCCTAAGCGACAGACATATGATTTTATATGCGTGTGGATGTGATAGCAGACGAGAGCAAATACAAATATTAGTACATGTTTTACCCCACCCAATGCCTCGACTCTACATGGCTTGCTACATCGATTCTCCGTCGCTCAACGCATCAACTCTGTGTTTACGCAGTTCTCTTTCAAGCTGTTTTATTCACACTCCCGTCATGTAAGCGCTTATATAGAAATATATATGCCTCGTTGTGTGTGTGTCTGTTTGCTTGGCTCCCGCTGGTGTTTGCCTTTGCTCGCCTTTTTGCAGCGCTGTCACTTGTTCGTATCCCGATGGGTGAATTTAAGTTGAATTTAATGTCAAACGCCGTGTCAAGTCAACGGGACATTGTGACACTGAGTTACTAAGTTACTGGCTTGTGTGTACGTGACAAACAGCGTACGAGCCGTTGAGGATAAAAGTTCCTGCATAAACCAGCACTCATATGTCATATGAATTTACGGGGGTTTACATGCAGAGCTGCGGAGTTTCATTATATTTTACATGGCTCGTAAAGTCCTTTGAATCGCAAATTAACTAAGATTTTCATTCTCAAATAATATGATAAAAAATTAGAATCATCAATATTTTAATCTAAAAATAGACACATTGAGAAGACATACAAATACGTACTTACTACATTACCTAACCAGTTTTTACCCATAGGAACACACTCCAGTTTATCTCTCTTACGGGAAAAGCTTGGAAAGCGAACTTTAGGGTCTAAGCCAAAATTTATGCCTAAAATGTAAGGTGTACCTGCCAGCCATGTTCTCCCAAATAATCAGCCATTGCTTCAGTAGAAATGAATATGGCTTATAGAAACAGCGGGCAGTGGAGGGTTCCTTGCGGTAAGTCATCATGCCAGCCGGAAAATATTATTTTATAACTAGAATTTTCTGATTATTAAAATCGCCCTAATATGTTTATAACTAGCACGAGGCCGGTTTCTTTCTGAGTGAAACCTAAAAACTACCTGTATCTGTTTGGAAAAGAGACAGCTGGCTAACTAGTTCTACTTGCGGTTCATAACTAGTTGATTTCGAGTAGAGCTTCGAAGCATAAGTACACAATATTTATTGACAATGCCCTCAAAGAGCAACCTATCGCTTTCGCTTTGACTTTTTGTATGTTCACCGTATGAAATTGCCCTCTAGATTCCTTATGTTTATATGTTTGTAAAAAATAGCAAGATTAAAAGTCTTAATTTATTCCTCAAAATTAATTCGTTCCGCTTAAAGTAATCTCCTTTGGCCCCAATACACTTCTGCCAACGTTTTTTCCAATCCCCGAAACAGTCAATAGCCTTAAATGTGTGTGATTAACATTTAATGACTTCAATTGACTCAGAACGGTTTCCTCGGAGCAGTCGTTTGAGCTTGTTGAACATCCAGAAATCACAAGGAGCTAAATCAAGCCAATACGGTGATATTGGTTGAAAATATGGCAAAAAACTCACAAGAATCTATGCCGTAAGCGACGTTGCATTATTGTGGTGCAAAAGCCAAGAGTTGTCGGCCGATAATTCCGGCCTGTTTTTACGTATAGCTTCGCGAAAACGATGTATAGCATTCAAATAGCATCCCTTTTGGACAGTTTGGCCGGTCAGAAGGAATTCGGAGTGCGCCACACTTCGATTGGAGAAAACTTTACCTTGATTTTTGACCTGCTTTGAGGTGTTCTTTCGACCTCGGCTCACCTTTGCCACGATATTCGATTTATCGTGTTTCTGAGTCGTAAGCAGAGATCCAAGACTCATCGTCAATAATAATACATTTCATGATATCCTAGTAATCTGAAAACATTGTTTCACAGATCTTAATACGACGCTTTTTATCGAAAAAATTTAGTCATTTTGGAACCAATCGTGCTTTTACTTTTCTTAGGCGCAAATGATCTTTCAGCATGGTTTTCGCTGATCCTTCCAATACTTCAATGATACCGGTAAGATTTCTGACTGCTAATCGTCGATACTCAAGCACCAATTGCTTTATTTTTTTCTCGACCCTCTTTGCATAGTTTGTATCAATCAAAAATACTTGCTCGCGACAAACAATTATCACTTAAAGCCTTTTATAACTTTTTTAACGTTTCGGCACCAAAAATTTGATTCCGCACACAAAGTTTAACCGAACTTCTTTGTTGAATAATTTCACTCATCGAAAAAATCGCCGAATGCACTTTATGTACTTCAGAAAGACAAGCGTATATGAAACCCTAATGATTATTTTGATGTGACATTTGGCACAGACATCACTGACAGTCATAACAACTTAGAAAAGAATATTTCGACGAGTTCGTTTTCGCTCGAAATTTAAATTTAAAAGTCTTACTATTTTTTGCCCGCAATAGTACATATGTATATTTTATATTATGATGTCATATATGCCAAATTATTGTCTCAGTTATCTGCTTGAACACACACATATCTTATTGTGAGCATTTACCAACTACTGCTGGCTGCTGAATAATTTCTCTCTGGCAACTGCTTTTGATAGCGCTCTTTTTGTTGGCAAGATTCCCGCATTTGCCTCTTCCGCCGGCCTTGCACTTAGCAGCGTGACAATCCTTCGCAAGTGCGCCTCGTCGTGGGCGCTGTTCGTCATGACATTTGACATTCAATGGGTCATTAAAAGTCCCGAAATCGCCAAAAAGTCATGGATACGGTTTCGCAGCGTCGCTATGCCTGACATAACGTTTGAATTGACGCTTCGGCTTGAATTTATTGCTGATTTGCACTTTTTATTTGTTATTTATTGCTTTCAACGCGCTTTTGGCTGGGACAGAAGGAAAGCTATGAATTTATTTCATAGTTCGGCCTGCTGTGACCCAATTTGAGTTTGGCCAACCAAAAGATAACAAGACGACTGCGAAGGCCAGCCGTGTTCTCACATATATACGGCCCACATATACCTTGCGGATATCATTTGTCAATGCGAGTACACATAAATCGTGGAATCCGTTGAACCCTTTTCATGAGAATCACGAATTTCCGAAGCAGCAATTCCATCCATTTAATTAAGCAAATAATCAATTAATTAACTTTCGAACAGCGCAAAGGTTCAATATTTATTTCCGATTCTTCAACTGACTCACCCATACATATACATACTCACGCATATCCACACGAAAACGCTGCTGTCGAGACAGAACTGTGAGGGCGGAGCAGCGTTGAAGTTTATCTTAGTCAGCAACAGCAGCGGCAACAAATGAAAATTGGAACAAAGGAGGAGGGTAATTAATTAGACTACTGTTTACATCACGTGTAAACTTGTTGTTGCAATGGAATACAAACACTAGAAAGACAAGAAAAGTAACTGGAAGCTGTGACCTCGACCACAAAATCCGCAATAATATTTATTATTTATTATTTTCCTCCACACCTGCTTGACTCTTTCCATGCAGTGTGTGGAGAGGAGAGGAGTATTGCATGAATGTTAAGGTCAACGTTTTTCAAATACTTGACAGTATTAATGAGCGGAAGTTTCTTTATAAGTGTTGTTTGAAAGAGATTCTTTTTTTTTTTAATCGCTGCATCACAGTATTTATTATCAATATTTATCATTATCGGTCATTATTTAATATTTCTCTTGGGGAAAGTACCTAAATTTTGCATCACAGTTTTTCTTGATACCACCACTCATCACTAGTCAATAAATCGGACTCGTCCAACCTGTTCGAAAACCAAAATGGAATATTCAAGAACTCGAACGCCATACCACGTGCTTGCAGCGTGGTCACGCCTGAAGTTTCCAATTATTCTTTTATCCATCGTACTCTGTGGTTGCTGGCAAGCTTTTAAATTCTCTATAATCTCGAGTACCTCACTGCCGTTGTTCTTTGGCACATCATTTAACTGTCTCTAAGCAGCCAAATGACATAACCTTCTGCCGTTTCCATAAAATGGATGTAAACATTTTTAAGTCATGATTCTTCCCTGACGATTTTATATTGACTTACATATTTCCGATTGGCTTTATTTTCCTTTATATTGTCGAAACCTTACGGCGGAAGACCTTTTGTGTCTTTCAAAAATGGAAAAATAGTTGCCTACTTATTGTAGTAAAAATAAATTAAAGTAAAATCATTAAGGTTAATTATCGCTAATAAGGGCAAATTCCTTTTAATGACTGAGGTGCTGAATTCTCCATAATTTCCAATGTTTTGATAAAACAGTCCGGTATGCTGGGCCTATAGCTATGTACGTATGTATGTGAATGCACCCACACACTTGCTTTCAATCTGCAAATACGCAGAAACGAATAGAACGCGCTTCGAAAAATATGTTCGTTTGTGCCTGTGTATCCTTCTGGTAATATGAATGGTTGTACACACCTAATCATCTGAATGAAGATAAATACTCAATCACAGGCACGCTTGCCGTCATTTACCTGAGCACTGCAGCTTGTGGTCATTTCCTTTGCAATACTGAATATCGAGGGAAACGCCTCCAGGGCAATATTAGCGGTTGCCATGACAGCGGATGCCGGTTAGAAGTGGGGGCCACCCGGTGACTATGCGTGCGAGTAAGTGATTAACAAAGTGCAGACTTTCCTCGCGGCACACGCTCACCTGAAGCTTCGGTGGTTGGCGATAATGCTACGTACTTAGTGCTCACAAACATATGTATATACAAGCCAATCCACGAAGCAATCATCAGCTTATTCTGGACAAATGTGTAAATATGTATTGTATCATTGTAAGCTCGTGTGCGATGCGCAAGTGGGCGCCTCCATGGCCTTGTTTATGTAAATCGTATTTTAATTGGCGCGTAATCGCAACATCATTCATTCCCTTAATTTATACAGGCGCACTGCCACAAAAGCTCCCACGCTGGCTTGTACGTTTTTCCAATTGTCATCTATTTATTATCTGCCGTTTATCTTTAGTCATAATTTTAGTGACGATTCCTGTTGTTGTTGCTTCTTAAGATGTACTTTTCGGCACTAAATGATCAACTTTTGAAACTCTTATTTTTATAGAAAAAAGTAAATTCTATTCCATCAGTTTGAATGTTCTAATAAGCCTTCACTAAAAGAGGAAGTGGGAGAATAATCGTCTGGATTTAATAAGCTTAATGAGTAGTTTATTTCGAAGCACAAAATAATGACTTTATCTGGCATTTAGAGCTTGATTTCTTTGGTACTTTCCACTCCTCATGACTGCCTTTATTTCTACTGTCTGCTGTGTCTAATTTCAGAAGTTTACAATTTCTATTTTGGGCCTGGTTGTAACGCATCGGTATTCAGGTTTGCACAATTGGGAACATTTGTAAATTATTTCTGTGAAAAGAGTTTAGGCTTAAATAAGATAAGTCTGAAACTTTTCATGTCTATAGTGAAGTCAGAACAAGATAAAATGTTTCTATCCATTTCACGGGTGACGGCTAAGTAAATGTACCATATATGGGGGGCGTACAAATATAAGGCGAGTTTTATATACTCAAAAAAGTTTCCTTTGGTTATCAATTCTGATTTTTATTTAAAAAACGAATCAAAGAATGCTTTACGGCTACAACTGGGAACCTACCAACCATAAAAAAACAAATGTGGCCCGCGAAAATGGGAAGGCCAACTTATCGTCTCAACCACCTCATCGATGGGGTTATGTCTAAAGGTTCTATGATATAAGCATTTTTGCATATTTATATTATATGTGTATTTGTATGTAAATTGAATCTGCTTTATATATGTACATATCTACAGTTTCGTTTGCGTGTCCTCAAGGACACTCGTGCGCGCAATTCCGTTGCGTATTTATGCGTTCCAGCGCCCACACCTTCGCATATGTCGGTTTGTTTATACAAAAGGCGCTGTTGCCGAGGTGCTGATGTGTCGGGACCAACCTGTGCCGTCTCAAACAAGAAACCGAAAGTAGCAAAAACAATAAACACCGCCTAATTTGTGACGTAAATGAGCCAAATATTCAACGAAACAAAAAAAAAAAAAAAAAGAAAACAAAAAAAAAAAAGTAAACAGTAAACGCTAATAAAATATAAGAATCATAATATCCAAATATCCAGCGACCGTGAATTGAGTCACAAGCAAACACAACACCTCAATATGTTAATAGATATTTTCCATAGGAAATTTTTCACTTACACAAACATAGGCGTATATACATATATGTAGATATGTGCATGCGCGCAGGGTTGGCCGGCTAATAATAAAAAGTGAAATCTCGTAAACAATTCTTTTCGGTTGATCATCCATTCGAGTGGCATTTGTGTACGTACTGTATATCCAGTGTGTCTGCTGCGTATGGTTGTGTTGTAGAGTTCTAGCCAGAAATATGTGCCCAACATTTGCTCGTATGCGAAGATATTTATAACTACGAGTGACTCCGCTCGCTCGCAGGCTGACCCAGTTAAAAATTAAATTAATTTTATACTTTTAATCACAATGCTCCACTCAACGGATTTATTTTAATTTTTCTAATGAAGTATTCATTTCAGTTTAATAAAATTAGTAGATGCTTAGGGATCTCAAGGCTATAAATATTTTGAGATTCTTAAACATTTTTTTCCAACGTCATTTCATGTTATTAAAAACACTTTCTGATGACTAACATACACACAGGTTTTGTATTTAAGAATCCATCAAATCTCCATAAATAAGCACAGGTGCTTACCCTCTCGAACGTAAACACATAAATTTTTACTTTCAAGACAGATGTTGCGTTGACCAAAATGTTGATAATTCGCTTGAATTTCGCTTCATAAGCTCCAAGGAAGGGCAAAAGCAAACTGGTTTCGCCCGGTTGGTGGTCGTTTGCTGGTCAATTGCATCACTTCGGAGTGGGGGGTATCAAATATCATAATAAACATGAAGAAAACGTGCATTTGACATTAAGAACAACAACATAAGGAGATTACACTCTGCATGACTAACCAATCGGCCTGGCGTCGCACGTTACAACCGAAAATGCAACAACAAAGCATATAAATATTCAAATATTTGCACTAATTTACCTTCAGTGACAGTGCCGCTGCGAAATCGGTTGCTAAATGTGACAGGGTTTTTGCAATTTAAGACACGGGGTTAAGGAATATTTGGAAAGGATTTTTATGAAAGTCGCCTTTGAGGGCATTTTAGCAGCGGCCACAAATCAGAATGCTATATAATATATAAGTCACTGAATCAAATGATCTATCTGAATAGCTGAAAAGCTACCCAGCCTGGATTAACGGAACTCTTTCTTCAGCCTCTAATGCACAATAATCGATAGGAAGACCAACTTTCAGCGCAGAGAGAGAGAAAGGAAAGCGGAAAGGAGGAATTATTCGAAGGAGCGCAGTGAAAGAATGAAAGCAGTCTCCCTTTCTTTACCGTTATTGTCTGCTGATTCACTTTAATTTAAAAAATCTAGTGCTTTTTCCATGAATGTACATATAAAACTTTTTTGTGTTTAGTTCCATCACAACTGGGACGGCACCCCTCCGCTGTAATGCAAAACTTTCCGAAATTCTATTTTTGACACAAAAAGGGTATACGTAAAACCCTTAGATAATGGAATTTCCTATGCCACTAAATCAACCCCCTCTCCATCGCTTGGTGTTGCTGTTTCTATTAATATTCCCTTGTGCATATTACCTGACGTAAACATGTTTGTATGTATACCACATACATGCATACATATGTAGACATTAGTGTGCATTGCGGCTGCTAGTTGTTTTCGGTGTTCGCCTAGTTGACCCCCACTGGAGCAAATTCGTGCATGTTTGTGTGTATGTTTGCTCACAGCTCGCTGCTCACTCGATCACTCACCCACCAGGCAGTGAGGCTTTCAGCTTTTCTGTATTTGACATTTTATTTATTTGATTGCTGCGCTTTGACGTCGCTTATTTAAGCATTTGTAAGTTCACGTATTCGTATTCCAATACACGCGTTCGTACAATGCCAACATTACCGAATACATACTTACATACATATGTATGTACATACAAATGTGTATTTGCTGTGGCCGTTGTTTTTTGCTTTTATTTGAGGCCCTTCCACGTAAGCTTCGCGGGTGCTTTACGTGCTGTTGCCGCTTTCATCGGTGATTCGATGTGTTTGGGTATTTCGGTTAGTCCAAATTCGTGCTTGCTTTAATTTGATATTAAATTGTTGCTTCGAAAATAAGGTGAATCGTTCGCAAATGCTTACACCATGCTCTGATTACTGCCTTACACACACACATACATGCATAAAAATATGACTGGAAAACCGATGTGCAATCATGTTATATTTACACTAACCAATATGACAAGAACACAAAGGATAGATGACTAAGCGAATGCCAAAAAAATGTCCCCCTTCCGGAGCTGTTTTGTTAATTTCTTCTTGAAAAAACTCAAGTCTTCGCTTTGGGTTATACTACTGTGCCCAAAAACTAACATTGTATTTATTTTGAAAATTCTTTATTTATTCTTCCAAATCAATTTCATCCCCTTCAAAGTAATCCCCACCCGATGCAATGCACTTATGCCAACGGATTTTCCAATCTTCGAAACACTGGTTGTAGTCACTTTCCGGGATGGCCTTCAGTTCCGTCTTCGCTGCGGTTTGAATCTCCTCTATCGTATAAAAACGGTGTCCCCGGAGCGGTCTTTTGAGC